>CAKNEV010000030.1:0-149296 GCA_930272055.1 Rhizopogon roseolus
ACTCAATCTGCCTTTGTTGACACTCTCAAGGGCAAGAGGAAGGCTGTAGATGTAGGTGAGGCAATTGGTCAGTCGCCAACCAAAAAGGGCCCCTTGACCGACAGACAGGAAGAGGATGATATGGGACTCGAGAGTATGGAGGAGTAGATTGAATTTGTTGCTTTTCTTGCGGGCTCGGTTTGTCTTGACTGGAAGTTAGGGGCGTCCCATGTTGTCTCGTGTACATATTATAGTTGTTTGCTATTGTTCCATCGGAGTCGGGGATTGGCGCGCGCAGCCGCCGCTACGATAAGAATAAACTAAATAAAAAGAAGACGGCTTAGCCTACTAAGTATGCCGCATGTAAGTATTGTAGCGGGGTCCTCTGATGGGTGCCATAGGTCCCGCAGTACTAGTACTGCCGCCGGTCGGTGTCAATCATGCCATATCATGGAAGGCTAACCGTGCGTGCATTAACGCGGGTGGGGTTTTCAAACTCGTTCGTCGTCAACTGACAATTATGCTGTGCGATACAGTTGTCATCTGTCTTCCTCTTGTATGTATGCGATCGCCGAAGGACCAATTTAATGATGTATCAAATACATCACCAGTGGTTGTTCCGTCTGGTGAGATCAATTTTGTTCCCAACGCGAATGGGATCATGATAGAATGAGTAGGCAGTGTTGTAGGGGATACGTGAATTCATATGACATGTCTATGATATCAATGAAAGTTGCTACACTAAAAGGTAAGGAACATCCCCAACGAATCAACCATACCCCAATTTGTCCTCTCAACCAGCCTTCAGCATAACCACTTCACTAATGACCCCTTTCTCAGATTTCCTGCTTTCCATAGCACCAAGGGATTTTATCTCTGTTCAACTAAAGTCGTACATTCCTGGCGACTCGCCCTTCTCAACATGGCCGGTGGTGTCTACTGTCATTGCCTCCTATCTGGTTTCTATCTTGGTGACACGCGAGTTCATGAAAGATCGACCTTCCTTTCGGTTGCATACGCTCTTCAGATTTCATAATGCATTGCTCAGCACCGGCAGTCTTGTTCTTTTGGTGTTAATCACGGAAGAAGTGATATCGATATGGATGCAAGTTGGGACTTACGATTCGATGTGCGCACCGTCATCTTGGACCGACGTGAGTAGTGAGCTATATGGGCTCCAGCTATACTCACGCGGCTATGCAGAAACTAGAGTTCTACTACATGCTTAACTACTACTTCAAGTACTATGAGTTCTTCGATACGTTATTTTTAGTCCTGAAGAAGAAGCGTCTCAGTATGTCGCTTCACATCCTTTAAATTTGCGAACGCTCCTATAACATATTACCAGCATTTTTGCACCTTTTTCATCATGCCTCGACTGCAATACTGGCTTTCATCCAGTTGAATGGTAAACTGAGCCCAGTGAGTTAAGTCTTGCCAGTGCATGTCGATGCCACTTAAACCCGCCTTGCATTTGAGTCTTGGACCGTCATCTCTATCAATCTTTCAATCCACGTCATAATGTGTAAGTAGTATAACACTTTTTTAAAACCTTGCGACGCTGAGATTTTCGCGCAGACTACTATTACTATGCAACTGCAGGAGGCGCCAAATTTTGGGTATTCATTCCATCAACATGCCCGGCATTCACTCACCATTTCCACACAGTGGAAGAGATACCTCACAGGAATGCAAATAATCCAATTCATCGTCGACCTGTCCATATTTTATTTCTGCAGTACGTAAATATACTTCTCACCAGTTATCCTGACTCAGTCTGCACTCAGTTTACCAACACTTCGTCTACAAGTATTTCCCTGTCCTTCCGCACTTTGGGGATTGCTCTGGCAGCGAACCCGCAGCGTTCTTTGGATGCGCTCTTCTCACAAGTTACTTATTGCTCTTCGTCGATTTTTATATGCACACATACGACAAGTCATCTTCCAAGGCGAAAGCAAACGGGTTGCATCAGACTACAGTGCCCAATGGAGTGAGTCACTAGTAAAGGCTATGTTTCCTCTGCTCCAATGCAGAAATGCTGATAAATTGGAAGATAGTGACTTTTACGGAGCATGATGTGTAGGGTGCAACCAGCTGCATAGAACACTAACCACAACTAACCAGAACAGTATGGTGCAAGAAGCGAACACGGACGCACAGATTAATTAGTATGTGTGTACTTATTAATAATAGATTTCAGGTACTTCGCCCTCGTCGCCCAGTTCCCCCATTCGTCTCCAAAAGCATGCTGAGGTTTGATATCAGCCCAAGTACGTGCTGTAGACAAGGAATAAGCAAATCGTTGCTAGGGCATGACATGCATCTGTACTTGAACTCCTGACTCTCTCAACCACGACTCTTGGCTTTTGTGCATGATTATGATCCCCACACCCTTGGAAAGATGAGCAGTATGGGTCGATGTCGGGAAGAATGGAGTGCAGGACTGCTACACGTGGTAACATTATAAATGCCAGGGGTGAGCGACACCGAAGTATCCACTCGACACCCTGCCACGAGATAAAGAACAGGTCGCCGCAATTTCTACATAAGAGCTAACAACTACGATACCCTTTACCCTCAGGCCGGTTGACTGACTCAGCAGAAATTCCGGCACTTATATACGTGCCATCTGATAACCAGGGATGTACCAAGATATGACCTCCCAAAGTACTCCAGGTCAACTTAGCGGCACGCAACTCGTCCATGGTGATCATGGATCAGGACGCGAGGTGGCCCCTTCCATTTCTGTTACCTCAAGTAAGTTCTACGATACATGTCAGAACATGAGCTTATCATCAATGTAGCGTTTAGAGCTGTACCTGATGGCCACCCTGAAGGACTTGGGGGGGAGAATCACATCTACTCCCGGTATTCACAAAATGTCACATCGAGAGTGGAACAGATTTTGAGCAAGATCAACGTAGGCCTCGTTTCTGGAGGGATCAATGCTCGTCCTTATCTTCTGTAGCAAGGACACGCAATTACATATGCATCAGGACTGGCCGCTGCGTTTGCGGTGAGTTCCAGTTAACGTATCTATGCAACATAGTTGAACTAATCCGTTTGCCTGAACAGGCTCTTGTCCATTATAAACCAAAGCGCATTGCAATATGCGAAGGGTACATGGGTAGCCACGGCACTATAGCCACTTACATTAAGGGGAGATTCGCTGACACCCCTATCATTGATCTGGATGATGAATTCCACGAGGGTGATCTCTGCTGGCTTGAGAGCCCCTTGAACCCAACGGGCGAGTCGAGGTAAGTCTTCAAGATGGGTTTATTTGGGTGTTTACATGATCGCAATCCCTGCTAGGAGCATACAATATTATGCGGACAAGGTATGTTCAACAACAACGTGGATTACGCACAGAGTCTTCATGCGCTACCATGAGATCCATGCTGTGGGAGGGATACTATTGATAGATTCGACCTTTGGTCCTCCCCCTCTTCAATATCCATTTAAATGGGGGGCGGACTGCGTATTTCACAGCGGTATGGTCGTTATCATTCAAGCTCGACGTGACATGACATGATCTGCCATAGGAACTAAGTACTTCGGGGGCCACTCAGATTTACTTTGCGGAATCCTTCTCGTTAAGACCGAGGCTGAACGTGCAGATGTATGTGTCACAGAACTCACAGATGAAACTGAGACCCATTTTTTTTCAGCTCTGGCATGATCGTTCATACATGGGGAATATGATGGGATCTCTTGAATCTTGGCTTTTATTGCGATCTCTTCGAACGATGCATCTGCGCGTACCAAGGCAATCGGCAAGCGGCACAGAAATTGCGCAATGGCTTAGCAAAGCTGTGATCCCCGAGGGCCGGGAGTACGATGGAATTCCCGGTGGAGTGATCACCAAGGTTTGGCATTCCATCCTTCAGGAGACCGATGCCAGAGGGTTTCACCCCTCGGTACAAATGGAAGGTGGCTTCAATGCTTGTTTCTCGATCTTGGTACGTAAAAACGCTCAAGACAACCCACCATTCCGTTCTCAGTCAAGTAAAAGCTTTCGAAAATAGAGTACGCGGAGAAACTACCGCACTCGCTGGAGTATTTTGTGGTAAGAACGTTTCTGTCAGGAAGTGAGCGCTTTCATGACTGATGTACATCAGCCGGCAACCAGTCTTGGTGGTGTTGAGTCTTTGGTGCAGCAGCGCGCCAAATCAGACCCAAAGCAGAATCCCCTCCTTGTACGCCTAAGCATCGGCGTGGAGGAGGTAGGAGTGAGTCTCAGCGCGGTTTACTGGTTTTGTTCTGGTTGGAAATTGACACCTATTGTAGGACCTGAAAGACGACTTACGACGGGGGTTCGTGGAAATATCGAAAGCCTGAGGGATTGAGACCAAATGGAAAACTACATGATGGGTTGTCCGAGTCGCATTCATATGTATACTACTTACTAACATGACAAAGGGGAAGGTTGTTCGGAATTAAGTTTGGCTTGCAGTTTACTTGTAAGCAGTACTACGAAGACATGACATACACGTCTACCTTTGTAAAAAGAGAGGTAAATGCAGAAGCTCTCCAGGTATCTCCAGGTCCTTGGAGCTCGTCGTCAAATCTTATATGACCTATCTACGTGTGATAACGGGTATCGCAATAAAATAATATCAATGTGAAGTGTAAACCAAGCAACTCGGAAAAATTAGGCGGCATCTGAACCCGAGTGCTAAAGATCATCCACTTCAATAACCTCTGGTCGTCCCCCCTCATGCTCGTCAGCTACACTCACGTCACCCGACCTGTCCTCTCCACACGCAGTTTCCATTTGGCGTGCCAGGCTACCCAAAAAAAGCGCAGCTTGGTTGTGCGGAAATGTAAAAACGCTCGCTAGGAAGCCCAGGCGTTCCTTGAACTCGTCGTTCAGTTTGTCCAGCTCGAGTGGTGTATATTTGACGCTCCGCTCCAGCTCGGAATCATCTGACAGCGACAGATCGGTGTAGACGCGGAGAGAAAATGATATTGCTGTAAGGAGTCAATTCGAGTACCAAACGCATGAAAAGAGAACAAAAGTAAAGTAAAGACTTACTCTTCTCAATTTGCTCCAATGCGTCCGTTTCATCATCCTTTATCGTCGCGACATGGGTATACATACACGTATACAAGACGTCGTCTTGCACGCCCCCACGTTGCTCGAATTTGATGCTCAAAACCAACAAATTTGAGAAATCTTCATAGAAACGGATGGCCGCGGCGTGCTTGGTGTCGGTATCGGGCCGGGCGTGATGAGAGTTGGAGTGTGGTTGTCGCGCGAGAAGCTCCTTTGAGCGTGCAATCTCGGCGTCAAGTTCAATGCGAACGTCTTTCACTGTAAAACGATTCAATATGACAATAGAAAAATGCAATACCAAACGAGAAACCGCAGAAGAAAAGCGTACCACTCTGCTCAAGCTCAGAAATTCGCTGTTCACGCTCCTTGACAAATGCGTCCTTAGCTTTGAGCTCGTCCCGCAAGTGTGCTAGCTCGTCCTGTAGCGTGTGCTGTTCTGCATCAGCAGTAGCGCGAGTGAGGAAATGAGGGATGATTGAAGTCGTTGAATTAGGCGGTGGATGCGTCGAACTAGATTGATTTGACTCGGATTCAGATGTCCTAAAGAAAGGCGATTGGGAGGCGAGTTGAGATTGCAAAGCCGATATGAGGGTTTCTTGGGCTGAAGATATAGTTGTGGTGCAAGGAAACAAGACTCAAGTTAGCTGGAATGTCGCGAAGTCGGTGGCGCTCACTTTTTGAACGATTCTCATATAGAACCGTGAGATCATCGAGGGCTTGTTCAGCATCTGTCTTGCGAACTTGGAAGAGTTCCTCCAATTGTTGCGAGAGCTTGTCACGCTGATTCTCCAACTAATCGATTTATGAGCATACTCACCCGAACAATGGAGAGTGCATGAAACATACATCTTTCGCCTTCGACTTCCACCGCTCGAGCTCCTTATCAATACGCGAGTTCAGAGGCGGCTTCTCATGCTCCGGATCCTTATCATCATCATGGTGTGAGATATCTCCGTTGTGGGGATTTGATGAAGGCTTCTTGATAGCGAGTTTGACTGGCTTCGGTTTGACCGGACCTTCTCTTGCTCGACTCTCTGATGCCTTTCCTTTCACCTGACTTACAGGCTTGGTATTTGGGTTTGTATCCACAACCTTCCCATTAGACCGAATTTCAGATGCCTTCGCCTTCCCTCCCTTCCTCTGTGGACCAGCCGTACTTGGGGGTAGGTTTGGCGGCGGATCGATGAGCTCAATATCGTCTGAGTGCTCATCATGATCGTCTTCTGAGAGGGCGCGCTTATTTAAGTGCTTAGACGTGGATGGCTGTGGAGACATGGTGCGCTGCTTCTTACGGGGCTTGGGACGCGTTGTAGTCTTCAATGAATCTGTATTCACGGGTTTTAGATGACCGAGAATAAAAAAGGTCAAATTTACTCATTTCGTCGTCCGATGACATGATGGCAGGCGGAAGGGAAAGGGCTGAAGGATGAAAACTCAATTTAAAGCGTTGCAGAACGCCAAAAGGTCGAGTTACTCGTCGAGAACAAGAAATCACGTGATCCGTGATCTTATGTTTCACGTGACTGTAGTGCTAACCAGATCTATAAATATATTAGTCCCTACTTGATGACTTCCCTCGACGAGTACCACAGAGAACGAGCTCAGCTCATCACAGATGATAGAGCCCTTCGTATTGATGCGGTCAATGGAGTACACTTCTCTGATAATGCTCGCCGTGCCGACGAGATTGTGCGTCGCATACGCGACGCGGAGGCAAAATCGATTTGGGCAGTAGAGCATGACGAGGTCCCTCATCCGTTTCCAGGAATGGAGTTCCTCACTGGTACACATAATTTACCACCCAGAACATAGATCGCAAGCTTATAGTGCACTGCGTAGGAAAAAACATTATCCTTAAGACCCAACTCTTCGATATCGTCACCAAGGTTTGGCTATCTCTGTGCCCTTGACCGCCTCTCCCATTGATGTGTCAACTTGCAAAGATGCCCAAAGGCGCACTGCTACACGTCCATCTTGATCTCACAGTTAATGGCACCAGACTGCTGGCACTCGCTTTGCAGCACCCTTCGATCCATATTCGTGCCTCAGCACAAATTACGCCTACCTCCATGAAATCTGTGACCATTGAATTTCGTCCGCTTTCACCCAGTTCTGTTCATCAGTACACCTCACTGTGTCTGCCAACCTACAAACCAGGCGAATGGGTCCCCCTTCGCAGTGCGCGTGACCTATTTGATGCTGCCCTTGGTGGTACACAAGGCTTTGACCGCTGGATTGCCAGCTGTCTGACAATCAATCCAAGCGATGCATATGTTACACACAATGATAATATTAGGGTGCGTAAATTTATGTCGATCAGGCTGAAAGCATGCATTCATAACCTCAAAGATATGGGACAAGTTCCGTGCAGCTGCGATACTCACAAGAGTAAGCACCAATAGTCATGAGTTGGCGAATGCAATGCTCATCAAGATTTGTAGCACCTAGTCTATTTCGCACCAATTTGGCGCGCCTACATCCGGCAATTTCTTGAAGAGACTGTCGCAGACGGAGTCTCTTATGTAGAAGCACGCATCAACTTCAGTCCAAGGTAAGTCTCGCTGTCTCATTCCTCTCGTATTTTATTATATCATCGGCAGGTTCATGATTGGTCCTGACGGTGAGGAAAATATCCCGCATAAGAAGTGGCTAGGCACATTCCAGGACGTTCTTGCCGAATTCCGTGACAGCCTACGAACACAAGGAAGAGATGACGAGTTTATTGGCGCTAAGGTGCTTGTTATATTCCAAGTCAATTTCAACTCGAATACCGATAAAACAACAGATTATTTACTCGGTTATCCGGGACTGTGAGCCTCAGGAGCTGGAGTGGTATCTCAACGACTGTATAGAGATGAAGAAGCTCTTCCCTCATATCATTGCTGGTTTGTGTCCTATGTTATTTCTTATCGTAGCACCACCAACTATGAGATTAAGGTTTTGACCTGGTCGGTGACGAAAATATTCTCCGCCCTCTCAAAGACTATCTCCCGCAGCTTCTCTCCTTCGATACGCTGCAAGCCTCGCGAGGACTCCCGGAGCACCAACGCATACCTTTCATATTTCATGCTGGCGAAACCCTCGGAGACGGGTCTATGGCAGATGAAAATCTCTACGACGCCATGCTTTTGGGAACCAAGAGGATCGGGCACGGTTTCTCGCTGGTGAAGCACCCGAAGTTGATGGCGATGTGCAGGGAACGTGGCGTAGCGCTAGAGGTTTGCCCGATTTCAAATGAAATTTTGGTGCGTTGGCCTTCCTCCACCTTTCTATGTCGGTTGAGCTGACTGCATGAGGCTCGGGTAGAGACTGGCGGCATCGATGCCGATGCACCCTCTCCCCATTTTAATAAACCATGGTGTACCGGTTGCATTGAGCTCAGATGACCCATCAATGTTCCATAACATGGGTCTGAGCTTTGACTTCTTCCAGGTCTGCTCTATTTTATGTCCTATCATTATCATTTATCTATCTACATGTACAGGTCCTCGTATCAAGCGATGTCACTGGGCTACTTACGCTAGGGCACATCGCACGAGATAGTATTAAGGTGAGTATCTCTTTATCTTATCTCACTTCCGTTTTCAGGAAATAACTGAAGCGTGCGGCTGCAGTACTCAATGCTTACGTCCGAGGAAAAGGAAATTGCTATACTTAGATGGGAAAAACGCTGGAACCACTTTGTGGATGATATCGTTACATTCGATGGAGTGCGCGGCATTAACTAGAGCAATGCATACATCTTGCTCGGATACCAGAATATTTGCTCAGAGACCTTTGTTAGTGTTGTTGGAATATTCAAGCGAACGTACTCGTGTTTACCGCATGTAGTACACGAGGCACTTAGGATATATACTAGCTACCTACAGTAGTCTACCCTATGTGTAGAATTTGTATCGTCTACCGGTAGTATTGAACGCGCCGACTCGATATTTTCAACAAGTATCCCACCAGGAACCCTGCAACTTCCTAAGAAATTCGCCGGTAGTGGGCTCGAGGGTTCGCGCATCATTAAATGCTCTCAGCGTCAATCGATCCTTTCCCTTGCACAGTCCAGAAGAAGATCCGCATTAAAAGACATGTAAAAGCTCGAGCATTATGGAGTTCTCGCTAGTTAAATTAGCCCCGCTCCCCCGAGTCGCAGGATCCGTCCAGCCAAATTGCCCCGTTTCTCACAATTTGAAAGGTAAGCGTAATCTCTAAGAGTATCATGATTATGACTTGAGCATTTGCTCCGCTTCTTTGTATCTTTCTCGAGTTCCTTCGATGACAGCATCGTCGATCCCCCATCCCTCGCCATTTCCGTTCGGTCCACTCTGTAATCCTTTTTTGTATCCAGCAGCAGTCAATGCATTTCTGACGTACTGCTTATCAAAGCTCGGCTGTCCTCTGCCAGGTTCATATTGGTCTAGGGGCCAGTATCGCGAAGAGTCAGCAGTCAGGACTTCATCTACAAGGATGATCTCGTCTTGTCCATCAGAAGAAGAGGGAATAAGTCCGAATTCGAACTTCGTGCCTGCAAGGATGAGTCTGCGTATTCAGCGGCGGCCGTGTACAGGTGCAAAGAGAAAATAGTGGCAAACTTAGCGCCACAATTACGAGACTTCGAGGACAACCTCTTCACCCGTCATCGCGTCATCCGTCGGAAGACCTTCGCGAAGAAATTCAGCTCTGAGGAGCGGGAAGTGGTCGTGATGGTGGTTCGAGTTCATTGAACAGATCGATGCGTTGGAGGATATTGGTAACTTATGGCATACCCTTTGGTGTCGTGGCCGTATGCCTCACAATTATTATCGCCCCTTCCCACTTCATCCTTTCTTCCCTTTCACCGCGGCGAGTGGAACTGCCTAGTTGCATTTCCAACTTGGCACCACAGTGTGCCACATGATCAACCCTGCTGACTCGTGCTTTCTTTCCTCATCGCCGCGTTTCCAGCATGCGAGCCTCATTATGCAAGTCACTTTCGACAACCAGTACGACCACTCCAAATAAAGGTGCGTGCGACAGACGCACCAACATCGCCGAAATTGATGTGAATTACCTTGCAGCCTGTCATATGGCGCATCGTAAGTACTAACGTACATTCTGTCAGCTCATGCACCAAGGCATGAAACTCGTCCCAGCAGCTTTCAATCACCCTGTCGCGATCTCATCGCAGATACCCAGCATCGCTGCATCCGGCTTTCAAAATCTTTCGCTTATCCTGACGCATTGACCTTTGGTAAGACAAAAGAAGATGAGCGCATGCAACATCTCTATTATTTATGCTCGAACCTCCGGCGGCTCGGGTGCAATTGTGTCCCACACTATGCCGTTTACGGTCTCTCTCAATCGAACTTTCTTTTTGCACGGAGAGGGTCTCCTTTTATACTGTTTGAAAGTGTTGTCGTCATATGCTGCGTCATTGTCTGTATCTACGTTCCCACTTATCTTGCTTGCTCTTCTTTTGCTTTCACGCAGTCCACTATGGCCACTTGCGGGACTTATCATGGTATCATCGGCATTCAGAATGGTACTCACTACAGTCTCGATAACAAAAACTTTTGGAGATACGAAGGTTTCGTTCCTGAGCCCGAAGGAGGGGACCTTCCAGTGGTCGTTTTTGCTTTTAAAGGCAGTTCGGCATCGGCAAAGAAAGGGATTTATTTGTTAGATGCTAGGGCAGTCATTGGTCGTGCTTCGGATACAAATGCAGGAACGGGCCCGGCTTATACTTTGCATCTTTATGCAATGGATGTGCGTATTTATATTCATCATTGCTGATACATCATTGTTTTACATATTTTTCAGGACATGCAACACATGCCTGAGCGAATGCGGGCTTTGCCTGTGCTCATTATCGCTGGAAAAGTGTCCAGGGGCACTTTCGTTTGATATGGATGTTGCGCAATATGCTGGCAGTTGCTCTCAGAATTTGCGGGTTCGGTGCTAACCTCATCGTCTAGACCTAAAAGTGGACTGCATTTGTGCCATCCAACGCAATCTGTCGGTCGAAAAAGGCTTAGTACGAAACGCACGCGTGCGCATCACTGCACTCTATCGAAGATTTGTCGAAGTCCAAATACTCAACACGTTCCAAACACACTGCATTCCCCGCATAACATTCCCCTTCAATCCTGGCAAAAGCAGCTGGACAGTTCACCGAAAACAGTTCCCCTTACGACTGGCATACGCCACTACCTTCAATAGTTGTCAAGGACTTACACTCGCTCGCACGGTCCTAGATCTGCGCACCGACCCTTTCGCTCATGGGCAATTATACACCGCACTTTCAAGAGTACGAAATCACAAAGACACAATATGCTTATTCGCTGACTCCGTTGATGAAAAAGACTGCGCAAACGTAGTGTACGATAGCGTGTTATTGTAACTTAATGTACGACGTCAAATACACATCGCCCGCAGGGGATCCCTTGTAGTAGTAATGCAAGGGAGGCGCTCGTGGAGTGTGATCTCTTTCAAAAGGAACGTGTTCAGGAACAGCATTACGCTCCCGCTGGTACTCTCGGCGCGCTCCCTCTATACGACCACAAGATCCTCACTCAGGACCTCAGCTGGGGAATCAATCCGTTTGGTACGGCTTACTCCCAGTCAACAGTTTCTCATTCACTGAACGCTTTTCGTAGTCCAGGTAGGCGTTGAGCTTGGAAAAGTGCTTTGCCTTCTCGCAGGTGAACAGTGAACAGCCATGCGATGTTAATGGCTATGGCAGTTCAGCGTGTTATTTTATTTGTTACACCCCGAATCTCACCGCGACAAATGACTGTTGTCAAACACTGAAAAGAATGGGTCGTAGTTCCAAGGCTATAAATTTGCTATACCGTTAGCTTTTTCACCGACTTTGAACCACTAAGACTATCCTCGATTTGCTCCAACGGTAGGGACAGTGAGAAGGTCATTTCAGCTGCAAGGATGGAGTGCCAAGATGAGATAGTCTCCAGACGGAATTACTTCAAATGAAGTATATGAAACTTCCAAACAACTCCATATATTCCACCGAATCATTCAGCACACGACTAGTTGTTAGCACACTGTCCCAAGCATTTTCCCCGCTATACACCTCCACCGGTAGTAATGTGGATGCGCTCCTCGAATACAATTGACTCCATACCAATTCCTTCGTCAGAGTTGGCCACGAGTTTCGCGTGATATTCTCGGAGTCCAAGGATGAGGCGTGGTCCCAGCACAAACATCTGCACGACTTGGATAATTTGAAGAACATCATCATACATGATAGCTTCAGCAGAATACTTTGTAAAGTTGCCGATGATTTGAAGGAAAGAAACGAAAGCGAAACTAGAGTAGGAGCTCAAGTAGAAAAAGATCTGGAATCACGTTCAATTTACAACCTCACCTTGCGAAGTAAAACACATGAGTTTTCATTAATATCGTGAAACAGCCCCCGATTGTCCATCTTGTTGGCCGTGGCAGTTCGCGGAAGTGCTTTATAGCAATCCAGACTGCGAGAATCAACGCAAGGGCCTCCCACACTGCGCCAAATACCCAGGTCATGTTAAGCAGAAATTTGGCGTCTCCCTCCATGTCGTAACCACACAAATGGGCGCCAGAGAGGACATACTCCTCTGATATTCATCTAATCAGTCTGATGCACTCAAGTACTTGATCCGTAACTGAAGCTTACCCCCTGAGAGATGTCCTCCAGTAGTCGCTATTACGTTTAGCACCACACAGGCGATCTGGACAGTGAGGAAGAATACAACGAGGAATATGAGCATCCTTCGGGATCGCTGATACATGGCTTGTAACCGAACAATCATGATGACTTGATAATTTTTCAGTCAAGTCAATACCACTAAGATATGGCCATTGAATTTGGCATCTGAGGAGCTCACCACCCAGTATAGCATTTACAACAATGCCTATCCAGTTTTCCACGAAGGTGAGTCTCATGCCTGAAAACACAGTCAGCGGCAATCCTCGAAAGAGTAAATGTTTCAAAACGCACAACTGTTGCGACTATAATGTTAAACCGGTAAATCGGTCAACAATCTCACTCACCCCTGTGTAGCAACGAAATCAACGTTGCGAAATGGTGGCATTAATATAAACTACTCACGGCATCTGTCACAGAGACGGACGGAAGACCTACTACATACATTCAGCACTAGCAGAAGAAATAAACGATGTATATGAGGGCACATACTGAATGCCACCACACTGGTATGAGGAGTGCCTAATTAGTGCATCTTCATCCCCTTAGCCTTGCGAACATACAAACTATATGGTATTCCAGCGTATCGCGCCTAACATATTTTGGAGTTAGTGTGGAACCGTACTTATACGACCATAAGCCACTCACAGTGAGATATAGAACTGTCATGAGGGACCAGCGTTGCCTCTTCCCCAAATTAGATGCATCAGCAGCAGTCCTTTCGATACAATGCTCCTCCAGTGCCCACCCATATCAGTTCAAACTATAGAACCACTTTGAGTGAGATAGCTCTGCCTATAATTACATTGACCTACCTCTTGTCCAAATGTAAGCGCTGAACACGACACTATGATTTCCAGCAAGACTCTCGGTAGACATATGACGCACCCCAATCGTACAACACCACAATAAAGGATGCAATTGCGAAACAGCTCCATTCACGAAAGTAGCTGATTGTTGGCCACCAAATGGGATCATTTGAGACTATCGTCATATTTGGGAATCGGGGGATTGGTGTCAGTGAGCTCTGGCCAATTTGGTGGATGCAGATTAATGTTCGGCTAGATATACTGTTGTGATCTCTAGCGCCGCTGCACCATAGTGGAGTGGAGCAGAGCTATGAGCAGTATTACTCCGCAGTTAAACTCCACTATTATTCCACTTAGTACATTCCATTACTCCATGTGTCCGCACCTTGTTGATGTGTACTAACCGAGGTGCCGCGCGTGACATAGCGTGACGAAATTGTGCATTTCTATTGCATTTTTGACACCCCAACTTCTGCTGCTGCCGCTGCGACGAACTCGCAACAAAATAATAAAATTCTTCTTTGGCCTAGTCGACAGCGACCTAAAGTATACAGCAGAGTAGATCCGATTTGAATGTGTTATTGTTGTGATGTTATTGAGCAATGAGTGCGGATTGTGCATTTCCCGTCTAACGGTTGTTAATCGACTGTTTTGAGCGACAGCACTGAGAGGAGGTCGAACGCGAACGCATATTTCAAGTGGTGAGCGTGTGAGCGACAGAACACTGGACGGCAAAAACGCAAAATATAATGATATCGTTGGTGGCAAGCATCCGTCCTTGTTTTCATCAAAATATGGCGGCAAGAAGGTGCATTATGGTCGAAAGCTACGATTCGAGAGACTGCTCAAGATGCTGTTGCACTGTTGCAGCGATGAAGGCGTCGTGAGCCACCTGATGATTATGACGAGACGAACGTTCTAGCAGATAATGTCCAAGTACGATTGATGCAGTAATGGCTAGGTTGCTCCAGCTTTATCTCTATTCCCGCGCTTTTTCTTCTTTTTTCTTGACAATTCGCCCTCGGTGTGAGCAGCTCCTCCAGTTTTTGTGTTGACTTGTCCATTCGTCGTGAATTCGGAATCATCTTCACCAAAAGGCCGCTTCTTACTGTCCGAGGGATCAAGGGTGAGGTGGTCGGTTGGGTTTGGATGCGGTGTTTGTGGTAAATTTATGCTCTCAGGCGGATTTTCGCTATCGTTGATTTGCTGGACGGGAGGAGGCACCCCGGTGGCTTCGGGAATCACCAACCTAGGTTCTGACAGAACAGCTCGATAGGTCTTGCGTGCCTCTGCCACATGGAGCCTCAGTACTTCTGTTGACAATGATGATATTGAAGCAACTTACGCGCACGCAAAATGAGGGATTTTGGTACAACAGTGGACGCATCGTGGGCCAGATTTTGTGCCAGGCCCAGCAACGTGATCCTGAAGAAAAAGCCTTGTAAGAACAACCGAAAACACGATAGACAAACAGAATGGACTCACAAATTCGCAATATCCTTGGGTCCTCTGTAGTCAGCCTCTGAGGCAACTCCCCCACTCACAACGATGCCTTTGCCTTTTGTCACGCGCACCACGTCTCGTGCAGTAGCCCACCAGTTCCGTTTGGCACTAACCCCGCTATCACTACTGCCGTCAATTTCACGGCCAATTGCTCCTGCGTAGTTGATCTCAAATACTGCGCCGTTCTTTATGGCAGTTCTGACGAGTGTGTGCTTGAAATGAAAGGGCAATCGAGGAAGCGTTAAAGGCAGGGCAATAATGTGCGCGGTGAGCGGAGAGGGGAGACTGTGCGTGAGGCAAGCAAGGGAAAACGTCGCGGAGGTCGTTGGCAGGAGAGCGATCAGATCATACGGCTCGACAAGGGATGTGTTGGCGTTGGCCTTTTGTTGCAATCAAAAAGGTCACACAAGTCAGAAGGTAGGTACTCACCAAGCCAAAACCTTTCTCGCTGTCGTCGTCGAGGAGGATTGTAAGTCGTTTCAAAAATACCACCCCTGGCCTCACCCTCAGCTGTGTAAGGAGCCCATCCAGAATGTTGACATGGGTTTTTGGGTCGATTTTCTTATTTATGGTTTGATTGAACGCAACGACATTGTATCCTACTGTCAAGGGGGTCAGCACTGGGCCATTTACATGACACGGAATAGACTGACAATGCTCAAGAACGTCGAGACGAGCTTCGATTGACTTGATTTGAGGAGGAGTGAAAGCTACCGGGGAAGGTTGTTGAGGCTGTTGTTTCCCTTTGTTCTTCTTGGGTTGAAGGGATGAACCAGGCGGTACGGATGCAGTGACTGGGAAATTAAGGTCGAAGTGCATCTTGAAGTTTTAGTGGAAGGTTGGGACTCCGGTTAGTCCGCAGACCTTAGACGGAAGACAAGTCGTTCCTTCTAACTCGGAGTTGTATACTGATCTCCGAGGAGGAGGGGACGATGTAAAATCAACGAAACTCGGCGCTGAAACAGAGTGAAAAACAGAAACGCGTTTGCCTCATCATCGAATCGAACAATCATGATAGTAACATACGTCACAGACCGATTAGTTGTACATACACCGTCTTCTTATTTGTTGGTATTGAAACAGTTCTGTACAAGGCTATCCTAAGATTGCTGCGAATTACATAAGCCCGTGTCAGGTGGCTTTTGATTAGATCTACGTTTCATGAATTTATTGATATAAAAGGACCCGCGTTGACTCGTCTCAGCTTCCTCCAACATATACCACCATAATGGACGCTCTCAAAGTTGTATTCGAAGCAAAAAAGGCGGAGGTATACTCGATTCACCTTAATCTTGCGCTCAAACTGATGACATGAACAGGGAAGGCCAGCACTGGTGACATTCGTCACTGCAGGATACCCAAGGGTGCAAGACACCGTGCCCATCCTGCTGGCCATGGAGGCTGGAGGGGCAGACATCATAGAACTCGGCGTGCCTTTCTCTGACCCCATTGCAGATGGCCCAGCTATCCAAGAGACCAATACCGTATGTTTGACCTTGGTTGTTACTACTCAAAATACTCACCCCAGACAGGTTGCTCTTAAAAATGACATCGAGTATGCCACTGTTCTTGGAATGGTGCGAAAAGCTCGAAGTAAAGGATTGAAAGCCCCACTCCTCCTTATGGGTGTGCTACATATCTGCATGCATACCTCGTAGAACTGACTCGTCCACCACCAGGGTATTATAACCCAATCCTCGCCTACGGAGAGGACAAAGCTATTCAAGATGGTCGTGAAGCCGGTGCAAATGGATTTATCATGGTAGATCTTCCACCTGAAGAGGCTATCAACTTCCGTGACAAGTGCACAAAAGCCGAGTAAGTTAATCGAGATCAATCCTCTCGGTCTGTATTGATTTTTCCATCCCCCAGCATGTCATATGTTCCCCTTATCGCACCATCCACGTCTCTTCATCGTATCCAATTTCTCGCATCCATCGCGGACTCTTTCATCTATGTTGTGTCAAAGGTATGTAAACTCATTCGATGAGGACTTGTGCGTATCTGAGCATAGTGAAGATGGGAACAACTGGTTCTTCTGTGAAGGGTTTGATAAATGCCGAACTTCCGGATATCATCGCCCGCATTCGAGAATACACGCCTGTCCCACTTGCAGTCGGCTTCGGTGTCGCAACGCGCACTCATTTTGATGTTGTAGCTGATGCTGGCGCAGATGGTGTCGTTGTTGGCAGCCGTCTCGTGACCATCATCAAGGAAGCACCACTCGACTCAATACCTCAAAATGTCGAGAAATATTGCCTCGAAATCAGCTTGAAAGGGCAGCCTGCTCCCGTGCGATCGCCGCTAACGTCGAAGCCTTCAACCCCTGCCGGTGCTGTGGTGAACCCAGTCAAACTTTCCCAACTCCCCCTACGCTTCGGTCAATTCGGTGGACAGTATGTCCCTGAGGCACTCTTCGATTGCTTAGTGGAACTTGAAGAAGCTCACAACTCGGCTATCAATGACCCCAGTTTCTGGGAGGAGTTTGAGAGCTATTACGGATACATGAATCGCCCGTCAAAGCTGTACTTTGCTGAGAGCTTGACGAAGCATGCAGGCGGCGCCCAGATCTGGTTGAAGCGCGAGGACTTGTGAGTGACCTGCAGAAACATTATCCAGGGTGAGCTAACAGACCACAGGAATCATACGGGGTCGCATAAGATTAACAATGCTATCGGGCAGGTAAGTTTGGGCATTTATGGGCTGATTTTGTAGTGACACTTCATCAGATCTTGCTCGCTCGTCGTCTAGGCAAGAAGCGCATCATCGCCGAGACTGGTGCTGGTCAACACGGTGTTGCAACTGCCACTGTATGTGCACGGTTTGGCTTGGAGTGTATCGTCTACATGGGCGCAGAGGACGTTCGTCGCCAAGCCTTGAATGTCTTCCGAATGAACATGCTTGGTGCCAAAGTTCGTCATTTTGTCCTGTGTTGTTCTATATCTGTTGATTTCCATTTAGGTTGTACCCGTAGAGTCAGGATCTCGTACTTTGAAGGATGCCGTCAACGAAGCCATGCGTGACTGGGTAACCAACCTTTCTACCACACATTATCTTGTTGGCTCTTGCATCGGTCCACACCCGTTCCCAACGATAGTGCGCGACTTCCAGAAGGTGATCGGGCGTGAAATTAAATCGCAGCTGAAAGAGGCCAAGGGAAAACTCCCAGACGTCGTCGTCGCATGCGTCGGCGGTGGGAGCAACGCCATCGGAACTTTCTATGATTTCATTCCCGACAAGAACGTGAGGCTTGTGGGCGTAGAGGCTGGCGGTGAAGGTTTGGACGGTGACAGGCATAGCGCGACCCTCTCGAAAGGACAGCCTGGTGTACTTCATGGTGTTAGGACATACATTCTACAGTCGACGGCTGGCCAGATCATCGAGACACATTCCGTCAGTGCGGGACTCGATTACCCTGGTGTTGGACCGGAGCATGCTTGGCTCAAGGACTCTGGCAGAGCAGAGTATGTTGTTGCGACAGACGAGGAGGCCCTGAGAGGCTTCCGACTCTGCACACAGCTAGAGGGTATCATTCCTGCTCTTGAGTCGTCACATGCTATCTGGGAGGGTGTGCGCCTTGCCAAAACGCTGCCAAAAGAACTTGATCTTGTTATTGTACGTATGCAAAATGTTCATTTCATTTTGCGCGATGCTCATGGAGTGTACAGTGTCTTTCCGGAAGAGGCGACAAAGATGTAGAACAGATATCGGAACTACTTCCTGGAAAGTGGGCTGACAAACTTGACTGGCACATTTGAGAAAGACAAGTCTCAGCAAGGGAGTTGGCGTTATGAAAGAAAAGTTCATTAGGAGATGTAGCTTGCGAGTTTGCTTTACATATATAGATCGACGGCTATGTTTCTAATTACGGCAAATCATAAGATGACTCGCCTATGAGAGGATAGTGCTTTTGGCAAGTTTCAAGTTGAAGGGTTTTCCACTCTGCAGTACCATCAATATAGAACAAGAAGTTATGGCTACTGAAACATCGACCATCGCAAATCAGCGAGTTGTCGAAACGCTTGCATCCAGATTGCGGAGGCGGTGAGTTTAACCGTCACATCATACCCCTACATCCTATATCATGACAGGCAAGTCGTAGGCTCCCGTGAAACCGCACTCGAGACCGTCCTTGTCCTGAGACAGGTCATCTCCAAAGCACGATTCTCTAACATCGACCAACTCGTCGAAATTATCCGATCTGTCGGACGAAAGCTCGTCGAAGCCCAGCCTAAAGGTGTCCCCCCAAACTTCTGTTTCAGCCTTTTGTTGGCGGTCTCATCATTTATTTCAGAATATACGGTCGGAAATACCGTGCGGAAAGTGCTGCATCATATCCGTGAGGAGTATCAAACTGCATCGGAGGGGACTGCTGTGTCCACATCCAAGGATACGCTGTCGATCGCCAAGTTCGTGTTGCAGGGACAGCCGCGAAAGCAGAATACACCGCAAAAGGGGGCTTTGGGTGGATCGCATGGCACGTTGAAAGAGAGTAATCCAGATGATCCCGATGCATTTGCTCGAACGCTTAAACCTGTTCTTATGGAAGCCATCCAAGACGTCCTGGATGAGCTGGAAACAGTCTATGACAACATCGCAAAAAATGCAAAGGACCATATACATTCTGAGTTGAGTGTCATATCTTCTCAGCACCTTCCCCTTACTTTGGTTGCTGAGTCCAGACAGCGAGATCATTTTGACCATTGGAAAGTCGAGCACTGTCGAAGCATTCCTTAAAGCTGCAGCAGCCTATCGCAAGTATACCGTCATCATCGCGGATACTGCGCCATCGTCCGTACCTAATATATCTCGTTGTGATCCATAACTCATCGTCCAACAGATACAGCGGACATGATATGGCTCAGTCTCTGTCATCAGCTGGCATCTCAACAGTCCTCGTGCCCGATTCCTCCATCTATGCACTCATGTCTCGCATCAACAAAGTCATCATCGGTGCCCATGCAATACTAGCCAACGGCGGTATGTTTGCAATAACAGGATCTCTGCTCGCAGCCACGGCAGCTAGGGCACATAGCACCCCGGTTGTCGTTTGTGCTGGACAGTTCAAGCTCACCCCACAGTGGAATTTGTACCACGAATACGGCGCGCTCGATTTTGCAGATCCAAGCAGTGTGCTAGGATTTGAAGAAGGAAACCTCGTTGACAAGGTTGACGTGGTCAACCCCTATTATGATTTTGTCCGACCAGAGTTGATCGACGCATTCATTACAAACGAGTAAGTAGTTTATTGTATTTGGGGTCCATTCTCTCTTTAACGCACCGTATAGTGGAGATCATCCTCCGTCGTCGGTCTATCGCCTCATCAAAGAGGCATACGATGATGAAGACTATGAGCTATAGCTCCGTCGGGTGGCTATAGTAACACCAGCGCTTCGGGGTAATACGCACCATTCATTTGTTTTTGGTGCTCAATATATTAAAGAAAGCCTCTTGGGGCAGGTCAACAGACCCAATACGCTTCATCTTCCGCTTGCTCTCCTTTTGATTTTCTAGATGTTTCAACTTGCGCTCATAGTGACCTACAAAAGAAGTTTCATAAGCGACAGTGATTCACCTAGAACTCATGTATGCACCTCCGTAGAGTCCAGCGGTGACGTCTGCCCGCATTGCCGACAATGTCTCACGAGCAATGATTTTCTTGCCCACGGCGGCTTGTATTGGAACTTCGAACAGCTGACGAGGAATCACCTTATCTATGAAGATTTTTAGCACCAGCACATTGGTAGGTAAGTTTTATCACGCACGAAGCTTTTGAACCCACTTTCTGCCAACTTCTTGTTGAGCCGACCGATGAACTATGAGAGCGAGTGCGTCAACCGGTTTGCTATTCAGAAGGAAAACCATCTGCAAAAATGTCAGGGTATTTGTGATTCATATACTTTTTCACTACGTACCTTTGCGAGGTCGCTCGCTTTATACCCGCCATCTTCATAGCTATAGATCATTCCGTTCAGCAATCATCCTTATCTACAGCAGTGATGCTCACTCAAAACTGGCATAGCCTGAGCTTCGGCTCTTCAGTTGATCAAAGAAATCTGTGACAATTTCACTGAGGGGCAATGTGCATGTCAAGATCGCTCGCGCAGACGCTTTTGATGTGCTTCCTGAATCCAAGTATCGATGATCAAGGTTTTCCGCGCGATGCGCAAAGCAAAGGTTCATCATCTCCCCAAGGTATTCTGATAGTTTGAAAAACATCGGCAAGATCACTCACGCCAATAATAAGGAGTGCTGACCTTCGGGCACAATGATAGATGCGTTTACGATAGGTTCCTCCACTCGCTTCACATGGCTAGATGTGTCCGACGTATCTGGGAACTCTGTAGGGTTGCTGATCATCACCGCCTTATCTTTGTAAACGACTTTTCTGATCTTCAGAGGTTGAAAACAATGCTAGCGTTTGATGTATACCTTTGTATGGCACTGTTGGAGCCGTAATTATTATGTTTGCATCGTATTCATCTTCCAGACGCTGTCGAAAGACGTCCATGTGCAAAGTCCCGAGGAAGCCAAGACGACACCCCTGTCCCAATGCCGTAGAGGACTCGCGTTGTACGGTCACGCTCCTGTCCGTAAGGGTAAGCTGTGGAAATGTAAGAGCAGGCCAAGGATTCATATAGAAAAAAATGCACCCTCTTGATAGATTCCTCGAGTTTAATGAAGTCATTACTGTCGACCGGGAATACTCCGGCATAAACCTAGATAAGATGAGGGACCGGCAGCGAAGTTTCAACATTGGATACAAACCATGGCTTTAGTTGGCTGAAATCCTGGCATTGGGTCAACAGGCACACCGACGCGGTGCAATGTGTCTCCAATATGAGCTGACCGCCAGGGTCAGAATACGACTAGTAGGTGGAGAAAGTAATCGTCTCACCTTCTGAGGATTCTTTCATGTTGCATGCTATGTAGCCGACTTGTCCAGGTTGCAGACTAGATGTAGGTACTTCTTCAGGGTGCATTACGCCTACTTCAGTGATCTCATATTTCCTTCGGGTATGACAAGACATGATCCTATCCCCTACATGCCATTGAGCGATTAAGACAACGAGCAACGAGTATGACAGCCGACCTTTTTGAATAATACCATTTTGTATGCTGACGAGGGAGATGACACCCCTATAGCGGTCGTATCTAAGGCAGTACTTGAATCACGGAAGAAGTACATATAGACGTATACGGACAATGAATCGAACATGAAGGCCTTGAGAGGGGAGTTTATATTTCCAGAAGGAGGTGGTATGCGGTCCACGATAGCCTGCAGAACTGCTTCTACTCCTTTGCCTGTTTTTGCGGATATACAGAGAATTTCACTTGGGTCGATGCCAAAAGTTGACTGGAGTTGAACAGCTATTCGTTCCGGTTGTGATGCAGGCAAGTCTATCTGCAACATCGGTTAGAGAATGTGTTACATAAAATATTTTGAGCGAGAAACCTTGCTTAGAACAGGGATGATTTTCAGTCCTCGTTCCTTGGCAATGTGAAAGACAGAAATCGACTGAGCCTGAACACCCTGCGAGGCGTCAACCAGCAACACAGCGCCTTGACAAGCAGCCATGGATCGCGAAACCTCCCAAGCAAAGTCAACATGACCCTGCGAGGCAAAACACTGTTAGTTACTCATCAGGACCAAATGCGAAAATTCGATGTTACAGGAGTGTCAATGAGGTTGAGTAAGTGCTGTTTCCCATGAGCCTTGTATATCATGCTAATGAATTCTATTGGTCAACCACTCTGAGGTCGGAATACGAACTGCAAACCTTGCAGTCTGTGCCTTGACTTCGCGACTTAGTGATCTCCCAAATAAAAGCATATCCACAGCAAACCTACCAGTAATACCTCTCTCGCGTTCTACTTTTAGCTTGTCTAGAACCTGCTGGTTAAGTCCCGTCGACTTCATTTCAATAGTGCCAGTGAGCTGAGCAATTATGAGAATCGCGTGTATGCCTAAATGAAAGTGACATGCCTCCAACAGTCTGCATTGAAATCTTGTTAGCAGAGTAATTGAGCTACCTTGCAAAGAAGCCTACCTATCCGCCAAGGTTGATTTACCATGATCTGCGAGCCAAGTCAGAACTTCGAGACCATGCAAACCACGCATTAGAACTACCTATGTGGGCAATAATCGAGAAGTTTCTAGCGCGTTCATGTATAAGCTTATGGGAATGCATGGCGGCGCGTCATCAACATACCGAACGACGTCACAGGGAAACTCCTCCATCCTCAGAGTCTTGGGTGCAGCAGCCAGACATACTGGCGTAGAGCTGAGCTGTCTTGAAACCCGACAGATAGGTTGACTACGCAGCCAGACGTTGAAACATGCATGCCGCCAACCTGGGAGCATTTCCCGACTTGCGAAAGTCGTGCAAGAAAAGAGCGCGACTTGAGCGAGACGTCAAGAGTCTGTCGGTCGTGCTGACTAAGCACATTGAAGACTCGCTTTTAGAGCTCTAGCCTTCCATCATGTCACCATGTCACTACAGGAGGCCTCAGATGTTCGAAAAGCTCGCCTGATTGCCCTAAGGAACCGTAAAGAGGGCAGATCAACTGGAGCAAATGGGTGCGTGATAATGAAACTTCGAGGCTACATAATACTTATTAGTGGTCACAGAGATTCTGTGCTTCTCAACCGAAATTATGACCCAGAGACAAGGACGTTGAAGAAATACTCCAAAAACGAAGACCTGACTGCAGATACCGTCGAGAAAGCTGTTGAGGGAGTGGCCGAAAAGATCATTGCTGAGGATGAGCTGCAGCGAACTCAGGAACTTGTACGTCGACTCCAAGCACAGTGAACTTTCCGTCTGCCGTTACTCATCTTCCTCAGGATGTATTTAACATTGCACCAAAACGGCCAAACTGGGATCTAAAGCGTGACATGGAGAAGAAACTTGCGAAGCTAGAGCGGAAGACTCAGGAAGCTATCCACACGCTAATTCGTAAGTGATATTCCACCTAGTCTTCAACATTATTAATCACCCTCGATCAACAGGGCAGAGACTTGCTTCTCAAAAGGGACAGTCGGACGATATTTTAGGTGCAATGAATGCGGAAGAGAAAGCACTGGATATTGAAGTCCAGGCATCGGATGAGGACGAATGAAGCAGGTTCCTTCTCTTTCGTGCTCATCAAGCCACCTCATGATCTTGGATCTTAGCTCTTCATCTGTATATGCACGCTTTCTGGTTGGGTTGAATATTGCCCTCATGCTATTACCTTCCTGCGACGCAAATTCATGCCAGTACTCGCGCGAATGCATCGAGGCGTGGACTACCTTTCTTTTGTTGACACGCCCTTATTCACGAGGAGTTCCGCTACAGTGGACATGTTCTTGCACCCATGTATAGTACATGGACAAATTGAACGAGGAGAGGCTATGACGTAGAGACCACTGGCGTTAGAACAGTATTGCATTAAAGCGGCTTGCATACAACCCTACCAAGGTTTCAGTGGGACCTACTTCAGACCTTGCAAAAGGTTTGTCACGGCTGACTTGTCGGCGCGAAAGGGTTATTGCTTGGACATCATGGCCGCTTGGTTGCTGGAAGGCATATCGTGGGTGTCACAACTTTAACATAAGTAGCAGAAGTTTTGACCCGACGTGAAGTGATATTTTTAGAAGTCGGGTCGATTCTTCCTACTTCTATCGTCGTGTTATCAGGAATCTCCTGCCAACGACGTGTCTGGTCATAGGTGGCCAGCAGACGTGTTGATCATGAATGGCTGTTGCAAGCTGTGAGATCAATCATAGTCGTCATTAATTCCCCTTGTAGATTTTCTCCGCTACAAGATGATGGTAGTCGCCAAGCCTCTGGTGTCCAGGGCCCTCTGGAGTCTGGACTCTGAATCGAGTGCCAGCAAAGAATGTTACGAGCGACAACCATTCCTACCAAATTCCTGGATCAACAAATCAATACTTGAGCGCGGGGCACTGATGCTATGCTATTAGAGAGAAAATCTCCTGCCGAAAAAGCCTCGATTGATACTTTACTGTTCAACTACATAGTCTGTCCTAGAAATTTCTTTTCTACGGTTCGTATATTGCACAAGGGTCACGCCTCCTTGCTTGGCGGACGTGACCGTCGTGACCAAGCATACTGTCTGACCCCAGAATTATAGTAGATTGCTTGTAAAGGATTATCAAACTTCACCTCCCACTAGATAGATGGATTCGATCAGAGTTTCAAAGGTGCGCTTCGTGCAGAGCGCGCTATTCATATTCTCAGCAGTGAGTGTTGCAGGTGGAGAAGGTGTTATGCAGCAAGTCGGGCAGTTCTCAATATGGCTCCCTCCACCTCACTGCCCATCACCTTATTTTTCGGTATGAGGATGCTGATAAAGAGGAGATGTGGGCGAGTCCTACTTTTGGCTCCATGTTGCACTCGATAACTCGTACTGCAGGTACCTTACCCGCTGATATCTCTTGTATTGAAGCTCCCGCAAACGTTGTATGGACAGAGTCCACTAACCTTTCACACTCGGATGTTTGAAACCTTTTCGCTATCCTTCGAGAAGGAACGGGACGCCATGGACGTATTTGAAAGTGTCAAAGAGCTGACTGTGTGCAGTGAGCGTCCAAATTACTTGGTTTGGGTCGCGTTGATTGTAACATTTCTTAGACTCTGTCAACCAGCTATATGCGTTCTTCTACACGCCTAGCCCGCCATTTGATGCTGCGAATGGATGGTCCATTTACTCTCCGAGAGAAGAATTCGGCCGAATGGGTGTTGGAACGCGTACGAAAGCTTGGCGATTTACTGACATCAACAAAGACTACGCTGTAAGTATCAGGCTTTGTCTATTGAGGCACGCAGTATGTAAAGAGCACTTTAAAGTTCTCGCCTACCTATCCTTCACGATTGGTCATTCCGACTCGCATCAGTGACTCGACGTTGCGATACGCCTCTAAATACCGCAGCAAATGCCGAATACCTGCACTGACGTACTTTCACTGGGCAAACTACGTTAGTGTCTCGGCACCTGAGATGGAGTTCACCACTCATACCTCATTTAGGGCAGCATCACAAGATCAAGCCAGCCGATGGTGGGCATTAAGCAGAATCGATCACTTCAAGATGAGAAACTCGTCGAAGCTATATTTCAGTCTCATCATTACCCGGAATCGTCCCCTTCTTCTGGACCGGTTTACGGTGCTACTAGCACGAACCTCATAGTTGACGCTCGGCCGACTGCCAACGCCGTGGCTAACACGGCCAAAGGCGCAGGAACAGAAAATATGGATAACTACAAGGACGCTAAGAAGGTGTATTCGGGTATAGACCATATTCATACCATGCGCGAGTCCCTTGCCAGGGTGGTGGAAGTATTGCGAGAGACGGACAACCTAGCTGCAAGCGCCAGCGGCGGTTTACCTGGTGAAGCACAACAACTCATTCTCGTTGACCGACAGGCGTTGCGCCGTTCTGGATGGCTCAAACACATGTCAAACATACTCGAGGGCACAGCCCTTATTGTTCGAAACATTCATATCAACTCGTCACATGTGCTCATCCATTGCTCAGATGGTTGGGACCGAACGTCTCAGTTATCTGCTTTGGCTCAGCTATGCCTAGATCCCTATTACCGCACCATCCGAGGCTTCCAAATACTCATCGAGAAAGACTGGGTGTCATTTGGGCACAAATTCTTGGACCGGTGTGGGCACCTCTCCTCCGACAAGTTCTTTACCTCGTTACCAGAAATAGGGGGAACGAATAGCGGCGCTGATGCTGCACAGGCCTTTTTGGCTTCTGTCCAAAATCGATTCGCATCCCAAAGCCACCTGAAGGAGACGAGCCCTTGTTTTCACCAATTCCTGGAGTGCGTTCGTCAGCTGCAGAGGCAGCACCCCTCTCGGTTCGAGTTTAATGAGCGCTTCCTCCGCAAGCTACTATACCACCTCTATTCATGTCAATTCGGCACTTTCTTATATAACTGTGAACGAGAGAGACGAGCTGGTGAAGATGGCTTTGTTCCCTCGGAGCGGACGGCTTCTATCTGGGATTTCTTCAACTCAACCTCAGAGATGGAGTTAAACAGGAATGACTTATACGACCCCTCCTTGGACGATCCCTCCAGTAGGGAACCTTCAGCCGACATGGGTGTTCTCTATCCGAATGCCAAGGATATCCGTTTTTGGCACGAGCTTTATGGCAGGACAGAGGAGGAGATGAATGGGAAGCTGGTAGTCTCTCAAACGAAGGAAGGCCCAGATTCTGTGTCCCAAGTGGATTCTCTGGAAGATGATTCTGTTACTTCGATTATAGCACCTGCGGCGGTGCTACTTCCACCGTCCCCTAAGACGCCAAATCTTTTGAATCCTTCTACCATGCCACCTTCACCCAATGCCGGAAATGCGTCTGAAATCCTGACTGCAGGACTTCGTGGACTGTGGACTTCGCTACCAGATATCCCTCAGAGAATGGCTGGTGATAATTATCCAGCTCCATCCCCCTCGCTGCGGCCTTCTGGCCCTCCTCCACGACCGTCATCTCCAGGAAGTATATCATCGTCTTCGGGTCGGACTCGGATATCCAATTCCGCGGATATATTTTCTAATTCCGGGGTGAGGTCAGTGTGGGGAAAGTTGTCCTCGAATGCTACCGCAGCATTCTCAGCAGTGCAGGACGCGTATGATGGGGTTGCGAAAGACTTGAAGGTTATACCCAGGCCATCAAGTTCAGGAGATAACGATGATATCCAAGGAAAGACTTCTGAGCTTCAACCTCGTGAGCGCCTTGAGCGCTCTACTTCCCGTGGAAACAGCCATGCATTTCCTATCAGTTCGTCATACAACCCCTGGGACAGTATGAAGCCCCAAAAGGCTATACCTACCCTTCCATCGGAGAATCCATGGAGTACGACTGGGTCTCGGCAAGCATCCTCATCACGAGATCTGTTCGAGGAACCATTACCACTTGACCCAACAGTCGCACATCCACCTCGTCGAGTAGAGTCTGAAAGCTTATCAGGGTTACGAATATACGGGCAGAGCCATCATAACGACGTACCCCATCCCACGGTTGCGTCTGGTGGGAACCTTGATTTAGAGCAGGAAGACAAACCTCCCTCGACAAATACGGATCCTCTTGGGGTAGGGTTCTTGTAATTAGTGGTCGGTTTCCTGTAAGTTGTACTTACATTTGCCAATACGTGGGTCCGGAGGAACCTCCACATATTTCTGTAAAAGCATTTCGCAGTGTGGATATGTCTGGTTTTGGTATTTGTTATCCCCTGAGATCTCTGCATCTTCACGTAGATCAATCAATGTCAACTTATACAGACGCTCGTAGCTAACATCTTATGGGAAGTCAACCAATTTTAGTCGGAACCCACACTACACTAAACATTTTTCCCTCCATTATCTGATTTGCGTGGAATCTATTGCCACGTCTGCTCGATAACAGCTTTGTTACACTATCTTACATAGTTTCACAAGAGGATGGCGTGATGATTGGATTAGATAAGCAATGTTTCAACTTCTTAATTGATTTTTTGCAGCGTTTGTTGTCTCAAAACATCCTTCCTCTTTCCTTCTTCCTCCTTCGCTCATTCAACATCCGCAATGGCTGCAAATGGAAACGCGCGTGCTGCTCTTGCGCCCGGCCATTTCTTGTTTACCTCCGAGTCTGTAGGTGAAGGTCACCCCGGTCAGTCGAATCCTTGGTAGCAAATTTTGCAACGAAGCTGATCTGTAGCAGACAAAATTTGTGACCAAGTCTCCGACGCCATTGTGAGTACTCACTCAATAGCAAATCCTATCACAACGATTTAAAAAAAATTGCAGCTTGATGCCTGCCTCCGGGAA
Source organism: Rhizopogon roseolus (assembly GCA_930272055.1). Lineage (NCBI taxonomy): Eukaryota > Fungi > Basidiomycota > Agaricomycetes > Boletales > Rhizopogonaceae > Rhizopogon > Rhizopogon roseolus. The sequence goes on from CAKNEV010000030.1 coordinate 28,851, forward strand.
GACCCATGGTCAAAGGTCGCTTGTGAGACCGCATCGAAGACCGGAATGATCATGGTCTTTGGAGAGATCACCACCAAGACTCAGATCGATTTCCAAAAAGTCATCCGTAACACAATCAAGCAGATTGGTTACGACGACTCTTCCAAGGGCTTCGACTACAAGACCTGCAACATTCTCGTTGCCATCGAGCAGCAATCCCCTGATATCGCTCAGGGTCTTGACCACGGTTCTCTGGAAGATCACGGTGCCGGTGACCAGGGTATCATGTTCGGTTATGCTACCGATGAGACCCCAGAGTACATGCCTTTGACTATCATGCTTGCGCACAAGCTCAACCGTGCCATGGCCGATGCCCGTCGCTCAGGTCTTTTGCCCTGGCTGCGCCCCGACTCTAAGACCCAAGTTACTGTCGAGTACAGAAACGAGGGTGGTGCTATGATTCCCCTTCGTGTGGACACGGTCGTTATTTCGACTCAGCACGCTGAGGAGATCTCCACCGAGGAGCTTCGCAAGGAAATCTTGGACAAGATTGTGAAGCAGGTCATCCCCGCGAACTTGCTTGATGACCGTATCGTTTACCACGTACGTGAATTTGTAATTGCTAGCCGTAGTTGTCGCTCACCGGCTTGATTAGATCCAACCTTCCGGCCGCTTTGTGATTGGTGGTCCTCAGGGTGATGCCGGTTTGACTGGCCGTAAAATCATTGTGGACACCTACGGTGGTTGGGGTGCACACGGTGGAGGAGCCTTCTCAGGAAAGGACTTCTCTAAGGTTGACCGTTCTGCAGCCTACACTGCGCGTTGGATCGGTATGTTTGTTTTTTGGATCAGTGATACAGTAATTGACATTTCTCGCAGCCAAATCTCTCGTTGCTGCTGGCCTCGCTCGTCGCTGCATTGTTCAGCTCTCGTATGCCATTGGTGTCGCCGAACCCTTGTCTATTTTCGTTGACACGTACGGCACTGGTAAGAAGACAGACGAGGAGCTTGTTGCTATCATTCGCAAGAACTGGGATCTCCGACCGGGTGTGATGGGTAAGAGTTTTCTTATTTTGAAGAAGGAAGAATGACGAATGTTCTTTAGTGCGCGAGCTTGACCTCCAGAAACCCAACTACCTCAAAACCGCGTCTTATGGTCACTTCGGTGGGTTTTCAACGCTTGCAAAATGCAGGATAGAAACTGATCCCCATACAGGTAACCCAGCATACACCTGGGAGAAGCCCAAGCAGCTTACGCTGTGATCTCGACGTCCTTTCACTCTTTGCACCGGTTCTGTAGAATATCTTCATCTGGCATAGGAAGTTCATCCTTCCCTTCATTTATCACAGCACGCATTTCTGTAGATTAACCCACACGCTCTTGCACCACACAACGCAAGCCGCAGCTGATATGTTGCGATATTATCACGACGATTATAGATCCCAACTACGTTGCATGTCGTTGATGCCTACCTATATCCACTCTATATCCCCTCCTAGTATCGAAGAATATAATCGCGTTCAACCGCGTATTTTTCAGTGATCCTTCTGCGTCACGAATACATTTGATTGGTGTGAACTAAGCTTATAGTCCATCTCGACGATCCCCCTGTGTTGTAAATCCATAAAGCGCAGTCTCCGGGGTTCGAAATGAAAGATGTTCGGGCATCTGATCCGAAACGAAAATTGTCGCTGACGGCACACACGTTGTATCCGAGTTCAGATTAGATTATCGGAAGAGAAAAAGTTACGGGACGACCATGCAAGTTTTCTGTATGCAGTTTTTGTTTGTAACCAATAGAATTTTCTTTCCCCCACACGTTCATCACGCAAGCAGGGTCACCCCCGCGTTCAGGTTTGCTGCCTTTCACTCCACCCCCGCACTGCGAGTGAGTTTGGTTAATGATCGTCGAAGTACTAAACCCTCTGACCACAGATTTGATGCAGTGTGTGGTATTTTAGGGCTGCTGCTTCATGATGTATCCGTAGATGCGGCGCCAGACATTTGCGAAGGTCTTGCCCTGCTGCAACACAGGGGACAGGATGCATGTGGCATCGTGACCTGTGGACCGAAGGGCCGATTCTTCCAATGCAAAGCCAACGGCATGGTACGGGATGTCTTTGATGAAAATGCCATTTCAAAATTAATCGGAGGGATGGGTGTTGGCCATGGTAAGCCCTTTTTTCTCATCCTGCCACCGATCGTCCATGATCTGATATAACGCACTGTAGTTCGTTATCCAACTGCTGGAAGCTCAAACCATGCCGAAGCACAACCTTTCTACGTCAATTCACCCTATGGTATCGTATTCGCGCATGTGAGTTTTCCTTCGGGACTTTCTCATCCAAGCGTCGACTGAAGACGATATGCTTAGAATGGGAACCTCATAGACAGTGCTTCACTCATGCAATTCATGGATGCCACTGCACATAGACACATAAACACTTCATCCGATTCCGAACTTCTACTCAATCTTTTCGCCAACAACCTCCAACAGACGGGAAAATTCCGCATCAATGAAGACGATATATTCACTGCCATCGGAGGTCTTATGAAGCAGTGCACAGGAGCATATGCCTGTGTTGCAATGCTTGCTGGCTTTGGGATCATCGCGTTCAGAGATCCAAACGGCATACGACCCGTCGGGATGGCTTCCAGAAGGAACAGCTCTGGAAGAGACTACCTCTTCGCAAGCGAGAGCATTGTCGCTGATGCCCTGGGCTTCAGCGAATGGGAGGATGTAAAGCCCGGTTAGTTCCCCTTCCCACTGTCAAAGCCGCAGATACTGATACATCGGGATGCTGGTAGGTGAAGCAGTGATCATCACGCGGTCCGGGGTTTCGAGGAAGCGCGTTGCAGAGCATGCGCCCTTCGCGCCCGATATATTTGAATATGTTTACTTCGCTCGCCCCGATTCCGTGCTCGATGGCGTCAGCGTGTACCGGAGTCGGATGGCCATGGGCGATGCGCTTGCTGTCGAAGTCGACAAGGTTCTAAAGGAGCGCGGCATCGTAGTGGATGTCGTCATTCCCGTCAGTCATTTTTGACTGTTCTTAAAACGTTTAGTTTGAGACATTCACAGGTTCCTGATACGTCTCGCGTTGCAGCCTTGAACCTCGCTCAGAAACTCAACTTGCCCTACCGAGAGGGTTTTATCAAGAATCGCTATGTTGGCAGGACGTTCATTATGCCGGGTCAGCAAATGAGGTAAGACGATATTGACTGATGCGAACTCCACGGAATTGATGTCTGGTCAGACGGAAGAATGTCAGACGGAAACTAAACGCCATGGCCTTAGAGTTCTCTGGGAAGAATGTTCTCCTTGTCGATGGTGAGCTCCAGGCGACTGAATGGTTACCAGATCGCATTAACACAAAGCCCTAGATTCCATTGTTCGAGGTACTACATCAAAAGAGATTATCCAGATGGCAAAGGACGTTGGCGCAAAGAAGGTTATCGTCGCAAGCTGTGCTCCACCTATCAGGTAATTTCTTTTACCAATAAATCTTCATCAGATGGCTGACGAATATCAAGGCACTCCAACGTATATGGCATCGATATGCCTTCAAGGACAGAACTCGTAGCATATGGGCGCAACACCGAAGAGATAACGGATGCCATTGGTGCAGACCTTGTTATATTCCAGACTCTTCCCGACCTTATCGCCTGCGTACGACAATTCAATCCGTCCATTCCTACTTTCGATTGTTCCGTATTCACAGGGGAATACGTGACAGGTGGTGTTAGTGAAGAGTATTTGCACCAATTAGAGTTACTCCGTGCTGAAAACGCGAAGAACAAGGTCGTGAATACACGAGAGGGTAAAAATGAAGGAAAAGAGGTCAATGGATTCCACGATCGGGAGAGTACAATAGCATCTAGCGGTCCGATCAATCGCGCGGATGACACGGTCGGACTGCACAACACGTGGAATGTCAGTTAATATCTAATCACTTTCTTTCATATACATATATAGACAGAGTAGACATCTATCTATCGTTAATTTCATTGGCCAGCTGCGTGCCTAGTGTATGATGATGATTCGAGATGCAGGATCCAGCGAAAAGTAATCAGCCTAAATCCTGGAAAGTGTACTCTGCCAAATTATCGGCTTTTGAATTGCACGGTGCTACGATTGACTCATGCAAAGACCCAGAGTTCGCTAACCGCATCTCTACCAGATACGCCAGCGTCCATCTCCGGTGCATCTGACTCTGGAAACAGGTCTTTCCTCAGCTCCATAGCCAGCGCAGGTTCCTTTTTTATTTTACGTTTAACCTCAGTGTCGATGAGCTGCAATATCTCAAGGGTCCGAACAAAGAACATAGAAGATGATCGGCGTACCGTTCCGTATGTGTGATCGAGAAAATCTTCCATCGAGTAGCCCGGCTTGGTGAAAGCTTCTCCAAAGATGCGCGCCATAGTTGACACTGCAGATTCATAGTGATGGATGTGAGAGTGAAGCTCCCACAACGAAGAATCCAGTGCATTGGTAGCATTAGGATTCACTTCCTCATTGATGAATGGGTCTGACTGTAATTAGTTGAGTGGCCATCTGCACGGTGCTGAATGCGTACCTGCATCGATGCCAGGACTATACTCAGCCCTGTGTATCATCACCATGAGGGCCGGGTGTCGCTTGAGAATATTGTAGGTGAAAGGTATGATCATTATAATAGCCGCCGGAGGAGCATTCAGCGATAACCTGGATAACCTTTTGACGAACGATGCCAATAAAGTTGCAGGTAAATGCCTGGGCTGTCTGAGTAATAACAACTGACAATTGTAGAGATCGTCTCACGTGGAACTCAGAAAGAGCTCGGTTAAGCGGAAAAACCGAGCACGATGCTTCAGGTGTAATATATCGCGATGGAGGAAGGCGTATAATCGAGTGTAGAATGAAGGATAATCTCTACAGCAGGAGAAATAGTTAGAGATAACAGTGATATGATCTAAATTTTTATCCTTACAAATTATAATCTCGCATTAAGGTGAACAGAGCATTGAGTGCTAGGAGACCGACGGTCTCGCCTGGCGGAGCGTCTTAACCATCAAACAGGTGTTACCATAAAATTTGGCTCACCAAGATCCACGCATGCACTTATCCAATCCATGACGAGCACAGGCCTGGTAAGATGTGGCAGCACACCACGGTGCATTATATTCAATGCCCTCGTCGTCAGCGCTCGATTTGAGGACGTGGAGACAGATGACAAATGAGGCAGAAAGGTTAGCCACGCCCGCGTGAATACAGCTCGGTGAGCTTGAAGGGAGTGAAGAGACTGGTGGAATGTCAGGGAGTGAGCCCGTCCCTTGATACCTTTTGTTTTCGCATCTTTTGCATTAGTATCCTCGTCGAAAAATTTGCGCCAGTCGTCCTCATCGGTTTCGTTCCCTGACTCTGCGTCTTCCTCCTCTTCAATATCTCCCTTACTACTCTTGTGTTTCGGAGGTTTTGCGCCGAGCTCTTCCACCCACCATTCATTGAGCTCTGATGGGTCTGTTGGAAACGTCGTCAACTGTTCCATGATGGAAAGTAGATTGTCGAGTAATTGAGGGTACTCTATCGACGAGTACTTCGAGAGAACAGATCTAAAGCTGAATGATGAGTACTGAATAGTGATTTTTCACTGTACTTACGTTGCTTCTCGCAAAAAACACCACCTTATATCATCGTGAACACTAAACCATCTCTCCACGAAACTCTCTCTTACGTCCAGCTTTGTTTTGGAATCATTCTTACGTGTTCCTTCTGACAGAGGGGAAGGGGGGCACAGCAGAAGCCCGTGCACTATGTGCTTGAAGTGTGAAAAATGAAATTGCGGTTGTGCGGACAGGGAGGACTTGGTTAATGAGGTTGAGAGGTGCTTCAAAAGCGAAAAGAGGATCTCCAGAGATGATTTCTAACATGGATGTGAGGACATGGGTTGAGATCAATCGAGTGGTACGCACTCTTAGCGAGGGCTCGTCATCTTGCAATAAGCCAACCAGCAGTTTTACAAACGAATCCAATTTCTCCCATATCCATTTGCGCACTAGCTTGGCAGCATCATCACCCCCATGGACTAGCATTCCACGAGAGATTATCAAGACGAACACGCGATAGATGCTATAGATAGTTTTGGACATTTCTCTCGCGTCTGACGTGCTATGGGCCAGCGCGAGGAGGTCTGCCAGTGGATTAAGAGATCCATTGTCGGCTACGGCGGAAGTTAACTGAGCTTCCAGAGACTTGATGGGAGTGGTTTGAACCGCAGTCCTCCGTCTTTTTGTCGGGGGAGGGAGAGAGGAGACTGGCATTGTGTAGTGCAAGTTTGATATTTTGTATTGAATACTCATGATCATTTTAGCAGTCACGTGCGATTGATTTAGCGGCTGCCATCATTGAATTATGTAATATTTAGTGCCTTTTTACCATCAATGATAACGCGCTCCTCATTATGTAAGTAATTCTTCATATGCACTGCGTATGAGTATGTGCTACACAAATTCTGACTCGGAGCCAACTTGAGTGGTGCTCTGAATCGTGCGTATTTAGTCTGAGCCCAAAGTTGTCACATTCACTCGCAGCTGCTGGATTTTCCAACTCAAAAGCATGGAAGAAGGCGAATAGAAGGGGTTTCACAACGCTTCATGTAGAATTTCTTGGTGGAAGTAAGGGCTCTGATAATCAACAAAGTCGGTTATTGTTTTATTGGTTATTAACAATGCATTGACGAAACGGGAACGAGGGTGAAGGTAACTGTAGCAACAAAAGGAAGTGACGATTGACTCAATGGTTTTCAGTTGCAGGGCAGCACTGAGAGCCCTCAACTGGTTAGATTAACGTTCTCGACCTGACGCTACTCTTGGCATGTAGTATATTATGTACATGATGGAAGACTTATCGCACGACGGCCGCGACAATCGTATCGCCCTGACAGGTTGTATCCTTAAGTGCATATTTGGTCTAGCGAAACATGATCTCGACATCTTGGGTCCTCGGGCGTTTCCTATTCTTCGCTTCAAACCTCTAGATCCGTAAAGATAACGCAGCGCACTGCCAGCCGGGCACCGATTAAACACCGGAGGACACGATTCAATGAATTGAACGTCTGGATGACGAAGTCGAATCTGAGTACGGAGGTGTGGAATATGTTCCTTGTGTGACTTTGGGGCAAATTTTGTGAGGCCAAATGACACGAATGGATAGCAACTGTTCAGGAACTCAGCATTCCAGAATAGCGATTGCCTGGCAGCTGCTGGTTAAATGTGTCATAGTAGTCACGAGATTCAACTTCCCCAGTTGTTTTCATGTTCCTGAAATCATCTTTTCAGCGCCCGTTCTCCGAATGTTCTCCGCCTCACTCAAAACTGCTGCACGGGCGCACTTACCCTTGATGCAGGGACGCGCATTGCGCTCTGTCACCCTGCGTCAATTTCACCGTTCTGTCCAATGCCAGGAGCATTATTTGAACGCCAACGAACAGGCAAGCACCCTTTCCTGTCAGTATCATAGCACCAGCTGGGTCAAAATATAACCACAAGCGCTACATGTATTAATATTTCCAGACCTTTGATAAAGTTGCCCTAAATCCATCTGCAATCGATAAAGTGGTCCTGGTCGACTTTTATGCAGAGTGCGTAACTGGCTGCATCTACTAAGTATGTTTACTGACCAGTGACGAGCATGTGCTTAGGTGGTGCAATCCTTGCAAGATGATTTCGCCTTTGCTTGAAAAATTGACCGCCGATGCGACTGTGAAAACTGGCAGTGGTCGTTCGCTCGACTTGGTGACGGTAGACACGGACGTAGAGTTCGAGTTAGCAGGAAAATACCAGGTGCGCATCCGGAGACACAAATGAATTGGAAGATCTTCTTATACCTGCTATCCGCCAGGTGCGGGCGCTGCCGACAGTCATAGCATTCAGAGATGGCAAAAAGGTTGACCAGTTCGTTGGGGCCCTGAATGAATCTGCCATTCGACATTTCCTAGACAAGTTGTAGATGCCATATGTCTATCCTTATGTCGTTCTTCGATCACCCTTCGGTTCCAAGAAATGTATCAAACATTGAAAGCAGAGGGTAGGGACAGGACAGCATGAAATATGTAACTTGGTGAGAAGTTGAATATAGGTACAGATAGGAAATGAAAACTATCGAGGGTTAAACCAGTGAGAGGCCCATCATAATGCAGCGGTATAAGCGAGAACTGTGTCGGGCGTTTAACATATGAACGGAGAGGAATCGTCCGGGCTATTGTATTGAACAACAGCCTCCTCCAGACTTTTGTTGTCCATACACGTCTTCCGCCTTGGTCACTGGACCCCACACGGACGGAACCTGAGTAAATGTCAATTATGGACGTTATATTTCAAGACACGAGTCGGACGGAGACATACGAGGTGATCTTTCGTCGTCTTACAATAGCGTATTAAACTATGGGTAAAGTTAACTTGGCTTTCAATAAGAAAAAGAACAAGAACTCACCTAGCGGCAGCTTCACTAACACGAATTCTTGGTCTTGCCAGATCTTCTCGAAGGCGCTGGTTGTGTTCCAGCAGCCGGCGATACCGTAGTTCCGACATTGACTGTCGTCCACCTCTAGAGCTCATGATTATGGAATTCGAGGGCAGGAAAAAATAAGAGTTCCTGAGTGGTGAAAGATGCTTGATTAGCAAGGCCTGGCAAGATACACGCGCGGTGGGATTTCGTCCGCCAAGGCACGCACCAGCTTGGTATATACCGCCTTATAACTGTACTTCGGACGTTGTATCACGACGCGGAGTCAACAAACCAGGATACCACAGGAACAGAGAGTTGGGGATCACGGTGGAGAGACGAAGTCCGCAACAATTACCCAGTTTGACTGCTTTGATGGTTATTTGTACAGTATTTTGTTAATTTCTATATGCGGTCTCAAAAACGAAATTCATCCAAGAAAAAAAAAACATTTTTTTCTGTACATTGTTTTGCCTCCACTGGTGGCATACATTGTATTCAAACCGAGTCGCAGGTCGGACATAAGAGTTATAATTACGGAAACCGAGGCAATGCGAGGGCCATCAACAAGGATCAAATCCTATGATACAAAAATTCCACGTTGTCCAAGAACAAAATCAGTGAACGTGAGGCTAACGGGGTCCAGGTAAGGTGCATAAGTAATGGAAGCCTAGTACTTGTCCAAGATGCCTCGCAGGAGTTTCTCCTTCGCTTTTGCATGATCTTCGGCCGCGGTGGACTTGTGCATTTTGTCGAGTTTAGATATAAGTCGTTCGATGTTCTCAGGAACCGACCTCGCGTAATCTCTAAGTCGTTGGACTAGATAAAAGGTCCGTTCTGTGGTTAGGGTCACAATTTGAGAAGTTCGAGGAGAAATACCGTGTTCGTTGATGGCTTTTTCATATTCGTCAAATAGCTTGTCGCTCTCAGTGCATACGTCTTGAAGTTGGAAAGATAACTCCTGGATCGCTTCCTAGAATGGCATAGCTGAAGTGCATGAGGTGAACAACGAGTTTCACAAACTAACTGTCACCCTCGCATACGTCGAAACCACTTGATCTTGTTCGCGTCTTGCAGCATCCTCCAGGACTCTTGAGTTCTTATCAAACAGGGCAACTCCACGAAGCAGGGATGAGTGTATGTCACGGGAGATATGCTTGTGAGTGTCTCCTACGTGAGCAATTACTGGAATGAGGATATCCCTGAACTGCTGTTTCGCAGCGCGTCCGTGAGCGGTGAACGCTGGCTGGAGTCGATCGACGACAACTTCTCTACTGTTGAACTCGGGTTCTTCCACCCTGAGTTCAAGTGAGTGACCAAGAAATATCTAAAGACCAGAAAATTAGCGGATGTTTCACATACACGTCGTCCAACAGAGCGATTAAGGTGGCATGTTCGTCCCAATCTGAGTCCACGGCACCGTCTTCATCTTGATCCTGTATAGTACCGTCGCCCATGTCGCTCAATTGATCTTCTTCACGATATTCAATGAAGGTGTCCTGTTCTTCTGATGTAGGAGATCGATGATAGGCTTTGCAGGTACATTTGTGCATATTCCAGGGCTTCCTCAAAGGGGAAGAAAGTCTGCTGCGAGTGAATACGCGTGATTTATCGGTGGTTATGGCTGTAAGATAGCAAGGTCATGGTGTTAGTAATATTCCTGAAGATTGTACGCGTAGATGGCATCTGACGGGACTTGGACGCTTTGGACACGCTGGACCGCATCCTCGAGACGGCCTTCTCCGGGGATGAATAGCGTACCATGATGAGTTTGTGTGGAAAGTGAACTTGGCAAGTTACTTGGATTATCCCCTGTGATTTGTGGGTTGGAACTCCGATGCGGCATTTCCCACTGTGTTGCGTTCTTTCGTTCCTCCGCAATCCCGTACATCATTCGCCCAGTGGGCAGGTGCGTTCTTCTTTGCTTCGGTTCTCCCAGTTTCATTGCTTATCACCAGTTCATATTTACTAGTTCCTCAGATTTCCCTCTCCATCTTTTTGTTTTCAATTTCTACTCCATTTCAACATGAACACTCGCCCGCACAAACAGTCTATGTCAGAGCTAAAGCTCCGAAGGCTCACAGAGCACAACCAGCGACTGCGAGAGGACCTCGCGCGACCGCGAATGAGAGTGAGCGAAGCTAGTGCAAGGTATGGAATTATACTTTTCCACCGAAGCTAGGCGATCTCACCTCTCTCTCACAATCTATTACAGCTTAATTCGTTACTGCAAGACTACAAAAGACCACTTGGTGCGTTCTTATTATCGATACTTGGGGTGCCTTTACTATATTCAAAATGTCGGCGCCTCATACCTCAATTTGTACTCATGGGACATACTTTCAGGTACCGTCTGTGTGGGGACCTGTCGGAAAGGGTGAAGACCCATACGCACCGCCACAAACAGGCTGCACCTGTATCGTGATGTGATGTCCCTCCCCTTATACCCCACACTGTGACATACCCCTTCTCGCTTTCTGGTTTTGGAGTGGTTGATAAAGACCGGAGGAGAGATCCAGAAGCCAGGCAATCTTTCCTCAGCGAAATCCTACCCACATACTCGAACCGCCCACGCTCGTTACCCATATCATACATTTCCTCGTCTAGGTGACATTCCAAACTCTTGGACGATGCTTCTTACTTGTCGGCATGCCCATTCTCTCACTCCAATCGTATACATTTCTTGGAACTGCAATTCCATCTTGCCGCTCGAGTCATTCCAGGCCGTTTTTATTCACTTACGAGCTTTTTACTCTTTGCGTGCTTACACATCCCATTCACTCACAATATTTGCATTGCCTAGTGTTTTTATTCGTTTTTATCGCGACTGGATGTGCATCTATGTGGTATCTATGTTAGGAGAGACATTAACAAAGCTATGCTATTCCGAGTCACTGAGAGCACAATCAAGAGTGCCGTTTATTATAAAGAATCATTTGAGACAAACCTTCAATCAACCCGAGCGCTGAAGCTTTTTCACCCCTCTTGTCCTGTCACTTAGTTCTTGTGTCTTTGTTCCACGTTCAATAGACAATAAGTGTGTTTCTTTGTGAACTCCTGTCTAACACCTGCCAGGGGCCTTTCGCACCTTCATAACGTGGAGGAAACCGGACACCGCGCATAAAAGTACACTGCCAAATACGCTAGCCGTGAACGCGTCAGGCGAACGTTGTTGTTTTCACACCTTTCAACACTTCAACATTAATCCCCGCCCATGATTCACGACGTGCGGCTGCAAATACGCGAGTTTTCCGTGCCATTTGCAGAAAAACTTGGCCTCAGCAAGATATCTGACTTTGCTGATGTGATTGTACTCTCATTCCTGTTCTTTTCTGCTGTGCACAACAGTATATCGCCAGCTGTGAGCGGAGTCCTCTTTCCCGTGTCGTATGGGAAAGCGGGAAAAAAAGTGCGGAATAACTGGTGAGATTGACTACGTCAAATCTTGTAGGGCGGGCAAGCTAACAAGTTGCAGGGACATACATGTCGCGGCACTTGTTCATGCTCTCATCATCATATTCCTTGCTGGGCGCTGTCTCGACATTCCAACTCTCAACGAAAACCGCGCCTTTGGCTGGCATGATGATGCAGGGTTTGTGATAGCTGTTGCCACTGGGTAAGCTCCCTCCACTTGAAACGCCTCCTTTTCTTTCTGACGTCCTCAATTCAGTTACTTCATCTGGGACTCGGTGGAATCAATCATCCACTACAGTGAAATTGGGTTCGTTTTCCATGGTATGCGTCCAGCGAATTTCCCAGTGAGCTTGCTTTTGATCAAGCCCTAGGCATTTCATGCCTTTTGATATACAGCCTTGGATTTGTGCGTGATGCCATCATATTGAGCTTTTATGGAAGGAGTATATAACTTCGTTCAGGCGCCCTTCGTACCTTACTATGGGGTGCGCTTCTTATTCTGGGAGCTGTAAGTGGCAAACACTATACTCATCCAGTCCTTCTCGTTCATGTATTGCTATCTATTCACAGGAGCACTGTCTTTTTGAATATACATTGGTAAGCCGCGATCGGATATGCTCATGACCATGTAGGACGAGTTTCACTTGCAGGTTCATGGACAAGACAGGACAAACCGGTAGCACTCTTCAGCTCGTAAACGGCATCGCTCTTATTGCAACGTTCTTCTCCGTGCGCTGCATATGGGGCGCAAAGATGGTCGGTGCTCATTCGACTATCGTGCATATAGTACCAACTGATGTATCCAATGCATTGACAGTCGTACGACTTTTTTGTGACCTTGAATGACGTGTACGACAAAATCCCGGCCTTATACGTCGTCGTCTATGGAGGTGGCAATATTTTGCTCCAAGTGCTCAACTGGTTCTGGTGGGATTTGAGTCGTCTTTGGCTTGAGGAGCACAACTTTAACCTTTCATTGACAGGTTCGCCAAGATGATGGCTGCTCTCAAGAAGCGGTTTCACGGAAAACTAGACTCACATAATGGACATGGTAATGGCAAGGCTAAAGGGTCATGATGACAGTTTCTCTCGTTCGGAAGTACAAATTCAAAATCTGGTAAAATATGTTTAGAGTACTTAATGGCAATGATTGAATCTGCCAGTTCGGCAGCGGTGAAAGTTGCTTCTACTCATGTCCATACTCTCTTCTCCCAGGCAACAGGGTTCATTTGTTGAGTGACCTCGATTTTTGTGCTATCCTGGCTACGCAAAAGACTGTATGTATGCAAATGCAACTGCATCTCCTAGATCTAAAAGTTCAAATTGCTCATTGAGCTGAGTCTGATTTCATCCCGTCGCTTAAGTGCCTCTCCACCAATCAGAATGCTCGCTTAAGCTGAAGAAAGCTTAAAATTGTGAATGTAAACTAAGCCTCATCTCAGAATGTAAGGGCGGTAGGGGTGTTGTATTAAATTTAAATAGGGGACCTCACGTCGAGGTACATACCAAATCGAGATTATTTCAAAATAGAGTGATGACTGACATCATGTATACGTGGTGCATTGTAAAAGGTTTGAGTTCTATATAATTGTTTCCTTCTTGTCATTTCGAGTGGGACAATGTATTGTGGTCGCCAGACAATAAGCCAGACACCGATGCAACCAATTGAGGCACACGTGTGAGTGTTCAGAAAATGTGAATATCATAGAAGCCCTTCAAGTTTCAACGCTACAACTAGATGCCAAGCGATGAGTGTCCTGTCACCCCTGACATGGACACATGAAAGGAGAAAACATACTCCACTTATGCCTCACTATCTTTGGCCAAAGTGTTGGAAGTGGATGATCCAATGTCATATTGGCTGTAATGGAGTGAACTACAACGGCTGGATAGTCTGGTAAGTAAGACATCGCCCCGGAGTTGGGAAGACCTAGGTGCAATTTCTAGTCCCGCCACAATTTCGGGTTTCTCACACAAAGATCGTGTTCTCATTATCGCGTCGCGGGCTGCCGCGGGTGGGAGCAGGGAGTTTCTTTGTGACATTCGGGTGAGCTACCATCTACACGCGTGAAGTCTATCGCGGTACATGCGTTACCGACCACATTGTGTAATTCAGAGAATCGTTCTGCCACGTCCAGCTTGCATTCGCCAAGATGAACGATGGAATCTATTGCGTGAATTATCATAACGAACGCACAGCCAAGATCCGCCGTCATACGGAAACAGGAACGGGCGAACGCCCTAATGCCAGCAGATCACTGGCATACAACACGAGAGGCGCGAGGGTCTGCGACAGCGATCTCTGTGAGTAGATATGTAGCACAGCTGACTATTCCGGACGGGATTTTTGATACCTTTTCGATAGGTGCCTGGTCAGTCACGACTTTCACTATTTTTGTCTGTTCGGTCAGAAGGATCTGCCACTTTTCGGGATAGTCTACTATCCATGAAAAGTCTCGATCAATTCCAGGCCCGGACATTCTAGGTCATCGGTGGAGAAGAGGAAAATGGCGGTGTCTTTGAGTCATTAGCTTCATAATAGTAATGAGACACGATAATCACGGCCTGACACCAATAACACTCATCCTATAACCATTCGCCGTGATGAAGCCGAAGGTCACCTCTTCTTTATGTAACAAAAAAATCGCTTCTCGTCAGTGATTCACGATAATGTGCTTATTTCAACCGGGCCGCGAACGCTCGACCTCGGGGGTGAGGCCAACGCACTCAGTGCCACTCACTTCATGTTCCAGACGAAAAGTGCAAGCAAGCGAGAAACTGTTAGCACTGGTCGTGCACAAGCTTGGAAACCTGTGGCTGGTGCAAGCGAGGTTGAACTGCGAGAGTTACCGCTGCGATGGCAAGAGAGCAATTTTCAATGACGTCGACATCGCTGGCAGACGGAACCATGTGCAATTGAACTGCGACTGGTCGGGAACGTGCGGACGTTAGCCAGGGGGTTACCTCTGACTTACTGAATATTCCAATGCTTGGCGAGTTCCGGTCGTGTTTTAGGGGTGATCTAAGGGGATACTCGAGTAAGATCAAGACAAAGCAAGTATCCATTTCTTGGTGGGAGTTCAAGGGGCCCTCCCGGGCCTTGAAGCATGTGTTGAGAACTAGAACTTCAGAAGGTATAAAAAAGCCCTCGAATGCAGTAAGCGCATTCTACATGATTAGTGCAAGTCGATGCTGCTCGGGATAGTTTCATTCTGGATTGTGCAATTTATGCAGCGTGCAGTAGTGCTGGTTGGCTGGCACGAGGTTTTAGGCGACCGGACCGACATGTGGACGCGGATTGGTTCGTGCACGTGATGCAGAATTACTATACATATATAGTACACCCCTGAGGAGGGGTCTTAGGTAACGCCTCATGTACAATTTTCCTGTGTGCTCCGCCAGACCATAAGTTCGATGCAAGGCAGAGTGACTAAAAGCGATATCTTGACGAAGCCCTTTAATTGTTCAATGAGCCGGCGAGCGTCCTGTTGCTCCCTTCTTATCACTGAGACGTCAGACACCGTGACTTGAGCAAAATACCATACTCCATTTACACCGCACGGCCTTTGACCAAAGAACATTAATGACTCAATATGTCACGCCGGACTCCTCGGGGATGAACGTTTGAACCCTGCCTACATAGGCTGCCATGGATGAAAATAGAGGTTTGGTCGTGGCATTCGCCGGGTGAGCTATGAACTACTATCATCTATACATGGTCATTTTATTGCCGCACATGCGCGACCACTTACTCTGTAATTCAGACAGTCGTTCTTCCACTTCGACTGCTTTGCATGCGTGAAGTGCGCAACAAGTGACAGTAGATACGAGTGCAATAATGCTTCCAAATGGCTCGCCAATCTGCCCTGACTGTCCGTTCAATTGTACTGTCTGTCACCAACCCATCATTGGCGAAGTTATCGTGACCGGAGACGACTTGTATCACGTACACTGTTTGAATTGTCGTAATTTGAATAAGTGAACTGGTATTCAGACCAGTCATAGCATCTACTGCATGACTTGTCATAACGAACGAATAGCCAAGATGCGGCGTCACGTACGACGGAAACAGGCACGGGCGAACGTCGCTAATGGCAGTAAATCATCATCAACACGAGAGGAGCGATAATCTGCGGAAGAGACCTCGGTGGGTGGATATATAGCACAGTTGACTCCGGACGGGATTTCTGACGCCATTTTGATAGGTGTCCAATCAATCACAACTTTCACTGTCTTCGTCTGCACGTCCAAAGGGATCTGTCTCATTTCGGGATACTTTATCCATGAGGAGTCTCGAGCAATACATGGGGCACGCCTGGCCATTCGAGATCATTGGCGAAGAAGAGGAAAATGGGAGTCTCAATCAATCCAGAGACACATGGTAATTCGAAGCCATTGGAGAAGAAGAGGATAATGGGATTCTCAATCAATCCAGGGAGGATGTCTGGTCATTCGAGGCCATCGGCGAAGAAAAGGAAATGAGAGTCTCAAGGATGACACCTGGTCTTTCGAGGCCATTGGAAAAGAAGAGGAAAATGGAAGTGTCTATGGGTCGGTGGCGTTACAAGAAATTCCTTTGACACTGCGGGGTGGTGGTAAACCAATGAATTGCTTCTTGCTTCGTATAGTGCGGTCCTTTCAGGGGTGCCACATGCAGGATGTAGTGTGTTTGACGGCTGCTCTTAAAAAAGTTTTACAGCAAATCCAACGAGACTAAATGGACATAGCAATGGAAAGGCTAAGACTTCGCGTTCGGAAGTATTCAAAATCTGGTAGAATATGTTCACAGTACTTAATAATAATCAGCGAGCTAGGCGATGGTGAAAGCTGCTTCTACTTGTGTCCGTACTCTCTCCTCCCAGGAGACAAGGTTCACGTGTCGAGTGACCTCGATTCTTGTGCTATCCTGGCTACGCAAAAGACTGTGTAGGTACGCGAATGCAAGTGCATCCAAGGCAGTAGGATTTCTGCGGGGTGTTGATCATATACCTAATGACTTCAAAAGTAGGAGATGACCTACTCGGAGCTAAGAAACCATCTATCAGTACCGAGTCGTTCAGAGAGTGAAGCGATGGCCTCTGCATATTGTCCTTGGATTGATGACAGTGTAATATTGGTTCCGTACGGTGGCAGTAGAGAGCTCAAGCCAGTCAAGGGAGCGGGTAGTGGACTAAGAGTGACCCCCGATGTGAAGGCCCTCCCCTTAGCTACGATGATCTTTAAAAGCTGGAGAAAGACGGGCTGCTGTTGTTGTTGTGAAAGAGTCTGGCAGCAACGGTCAGGGTGTGGACACTAAGATCCAAACAAAATAGAGTGCACGCACTAAGGCAGTATGCACGACACCCTCTAGCAACGAGATCCATGCGTTGCTCTCATCTTTCAGACTTCTGTCCCTGTAACCATTCAGCGGATCGTTCCAACTGCCCGTATGTCCATCCACCCAACGAGGGATGAAGCGTGGTGCTAACAGCTCAGCGCCGGCGTCCCCGACCGCAGGAATTTGTAAGCAAGGCAAGCGGCCATCGAATCCACCGTCCAGAGAAATGTCCCACCGCAAAGCGATGTTTTTGAGCCCGCGCAAAGCAAGATGTGCTTGCCATTTGAGACATTCGACGTCTGCGCTCAGGATATCAGGGTTGGCGGTTTGGTAAGCTGTACAAGCTCGAGGAGGTGCAATCCATAGCGTGGGCCCTTGCAATGGATGTCTTGGAGCGACTTTTATTGGCGGGTAGGTGTGCAGGGGAAACTTGTTGAGGAACTTCAGGAGTGGATAATCGAAATACTCAGAGGCCATGATCGAAAGACGTCAAACTACGAACTAAAGGTCTAGCATTTTTGATAACAAATTACACCCCTTGTGAAAATATTTATGTCACAATATGGAGATATTAGCCACTAAAGTAACTCTTTACGGTATATATCCCACAAAATTCACGAACACTTACTTACTTGGTGACAGAACTGACTGCGTCACGTTTGCGTCGACGACTGGCTGGCACCTTGACGCGACGAACTGAACTTACCCCTTTAGCATTTGTGCTAAGCCCTTTATCAGTCTAGAGCTCGGGTCTCGCTGTGCCCTCTGTCTTCCGAAGTTGTGCACGACTTGAGGATTCCAGCACCAAGTGCAGCACATGTCCGATTATGCTTCAAGCCCTTCCAGGCCAGGTTCCCCTGTAGGCGATCTACCAGAAATACCACAGCCCACACGACCATTCCGCTTAAACTGGGATACATCTTCTCGCGTCCGAGGTCCAGGGAGCGTTTCAGAAACCACTGAAGGCCATGGAGGTGACTATTTCACAACCCCTTTTCGACTCGAACTGCCCAATGTATCAACTGTCAATATTGCACTTGGCGCATTGCCCCAGGAATGGAGTAGCTCGACGCAGGGGTTCAATGGTAGGCTGGCTTAGGCTGCCGTCGTTATATGCGTGATTCTTATTATTTTCAGCTATATCAACGGTTCTAAATAACCCTCATAAACGACAGGCCCCTCCAAAAGCGCATTCTTCCCTCCCAGCCGTACCACCTACTGATTTACCGCGCGTGAAACGCAAGGACTTCGATCCGTATCTACGAGGCATTGCGTCAGAATGGGAACGGTTCGAGCGACACGTGCAGCCAGACGCATCGTCTACTCATCGCGTTTCAGTGGATACTCCACGTACTCCTCGGACAGGGAAACTATTACCACCACTCACCTCTGTCCCTCGAGTGTTCTTTAATTCTCAATTTAATCTCGGAGACCCACAGACATTTAATGATGTCATAGAACGTCAGGAACAAGACGAGGATTCGTCAGACCCTTCGTCGCTCTCATATTCACTACCTCTTCTTGAGAAGCTTTCTCATCATGCAGATACCATTGAACAGCATCTTGTTCGCGAAATTTCTCTTCGATCCACGTCATTCTTTGCTGCCTTGACCAACTTGCAAGACCTACAGTCAGAATCGGAGGAATGTCTTGATCGAATATTGAAACTGCGCGGACTGCTGAAGGACGTCGATGAAAAAGGCGCTAAACGAGGATTAGAAATTGTGAGGAGGGAGCGTAAACTGCTCAATCTCGAATCTGTTTGTAGTGGTGCCAAAGAAGTCGGGGCCGTACTAGAGATGACGAGCGTGGCAAAAGGGCTAGTTTCGGCTGGGCAGTGGGGCGAGGCTTTAACAGTCATTGAGGGCGTGGAAGCGCTTTGGGATCCTGCAGCTGCTGAAGGGAAACCTCCAGTTTCTGGCAGAGGAACTCGAAAGGAACTTGTCCGTATCACCACAAACGGGTCATCCCTTCTTCCACCTATGCCGGAGTCGCCTTCCACGGAAAGCGAAGGCGGAAGTGTTAGGAAGACTCCATCAATATCATTATCCTCCTTAGTCGCCTTCTCTTCCCTTCCCTCACATGTTGGCGCATTGACAATGGAGATTGCATCCTCGCTTACCGCGGAACTCGTCAATGTGCTGAAGCTTGACTTCCTAGAGCGAGTGAATGGAGTGCCTGAACTAGCCGGTGACGTGAATCTCTCCCTAAAAGATAGGCTACGACCCCTTCTCCAAGGCCTTTTGCGCACGAAGGGCATTCGCGAAGCTACCCTTTCTTGGAGAGAAGTTGTGACAAGTGAAATACGAGGTATCATCAGGCATGTATGTGCTCGGCACATCAATGGTGAATGGTCGTTGATAATTTTCTAGCATCTGCCGTCTTTCAACCCCAATGAAGAGGAGTCCAAAGACCCCAAAGCTATCCCTAGGTAAGCGTGGCGTTGATTGTACAGGCACACATTGATTATCATACGGGTGTTCAGTGGGCTTGCAAGTCTTCTCCGATCAAAAGAACACACAGAATTCCTATCACTCCTGTCGCAGCTGTATACGAGTCTCCTGAACGGCATCAAAGGCATTCAGGCCCAAAATAGCACACTCATAGAAGCGCTACAAAATTTGCTGTATGGCTCTTCGTCTCTGCTTCTCCGCACAATCGCTCACTGCGCTTCCATATCTATGGTTCATATCTCACAGACCTAAACCCTCAGGAGATATTGCCTCACTGCAGGAAGAACTCCTTGATATTCTATCTTCAGCTGCGGACCTTTCAAACAAGCTAGCGGCGATAATCATTGGATATCGATCCGAACAGCATGCGCAGCTTTCTTTATCTGGCTTCCTTGCCTTCTTCAACACTTCATGGAACTTCGTGGTGGAGTGCGAAGTGATATGCCGGAGGATGATCATGGGGCTGAGGGGAGTGGTCCTTGGTCAGGTAAGTGCCTTTACGAATGAATGAATGATATGTGGTCATCTACGTGTCCTCTAGGCCAAGCACTTCCTGCAAACTTTCCATCAGGCCAAAATCAGTCAATCTGCCAAGCTTGTTGAAGATGAGCAATGGAATCAGATGAACACAGTACCCGCAGCACTGCAGCACATGACAGATATTCTCGTAGATTCCGCAGTTCGAGACTCTCCTGAGCTTAGCATAGGAGATACCTCCTCGAATGCATCCCACGATGGCGCCCCGTCGTTACCATCCCAACTCCCTTCACAATCCAATGGATCCTCACCCGCCAAGTACCTTGGAATCGAAGAACAACGGTACTTCTGTGTTTCCGCGACAGGTGCTGTTCTCGGTTTGTTATTCGATTACCTCAAACTCGTAGTCAATCTGCCCATGCTTAACATTGATACGATGAGTCGAATTATCGAATTTTTGAAGGCGTTCAACTCCAGAACCTGTCAAGTTGTGCTGGGAGCTGGCGCCATGCGGTCTGCTGGTCTGAAGAACATTACGGCAAAACATCTTGGTGTGTAGCATCCGCCATTGCCGACAAGATCCATTGATCTTACCTATTCAGCACTGGCATCACAATCCCTTTCGATAATGATCGTGCTCATACCGTACGTACGAGAAACATTCCGACGCCGCCTTAGTCCAAACCAGGCTGTCATGCTTACCGAATTTGATAAACTAAAGAGGGTGCGTCTGCCGCTAAACGCCACAGCAACATCTCACGCACGTGCAAAATGTAGGACTTCCAAGAGCATCAGAACGAAATCCATTCTAAATTGATTGCTATTATGGGGGACCGCACTAGTGCACATGTAAAAGTTTTACAGGCAAGTTTTTACGCCCTTGTGTCATCTGTATAAATCTAAATCGAGCGCGAACAGAGCGTTGATTGGGATCGGCCGAAGCAGAGCGGAGGTGTCAATGATTATATGGAACTTCTCGTCAAGGAAACTGTCACGCTTCATAAGGTACTTTCGAGGTACCTCGCTGCGCCAGTTGTGGAGGTTCGCAAAGCTTCAGTTCCGCGTGCTAACCGAGTTTGCTCACAATCGTGATCTACTGCATAGTATGTCATGTCTCAAGTTGTCGCTGCGATCAATCACCGTCTCTCCGAAGAATACAACAAGATTGACTTGCAAAGTCAGGAAGCGAAAGACAGGTAACTAAATATAGCACTATGCTCTAACTTTCTGCATTGTAATGATTTGCACGCAGGATGCTCCTAGATGCACACTACCTTCAGGAGAAATTTTCCGTGCTAAAGAACGTCGGTGCGCCCACGAGCATGCTCGAAAATTTTGTTGCAGAGAAGGCTTTGCCTCGGAAATCCGCGTTCAGTAATATCCGAGCTACCGCAGGTCCTAACGAGCGCATCAAGGGTTTCCTGTCTCGGAGAGAGAGTTCCAAGGCAGACAAGCCGCTACCGGCAGTCAGCTTGTCTCCGCCCAGTCCGCCGCCTCAGGGGACACCTGCCGATGATGTCACCGCGGAGGAAGATCGAAGTGGGGGCTCAAACCACGATGATAGTGTTGTCCCATATCCACGAGGTAGTTCCCGCGGGGTCATGGGTTTCAAGCAAGTGGACTCTCCCTCCCCGAAAACAGATGTAGTAGAGAAGGATGCTCTCCCACCCCTTCCTGAAGACACAAATCATATTCTGTCGTCCTCAGATGTAGACCTTTCTACGGAAAATAAGTCCGCGTCGACACCATCGCACAGTGTGGAGGAGCGTGAGGAAGTCCCACCCGCGCTGGCTATATTACCCTGCAATGTTGATCGTAGTTGATGCGGCTGCTGGCGTTCGTTCGGGACAATTTAGAATAGTAATCTTGGACTCGCATCGAAAATTGCAAACTAAGAAGGCAGTGAAGGCAGGGATCATCGATTATCCACAAACGGTCCTGAGTCCAGTGTCAGGGGCCTGAAATTGTTCCAGCATAGTTGTATTCGCGTATTTGTCTCCCTGATAACGCGGTTCTTCCATTCCCCGATCCCCATTGTTCTTATTATTATCAGTCGTCGTTTGAACCTTCCTGCGTTTGTCTGGTTGCAAAAGGCTGTGTAGGTATGGAACCATTGGAACTTTACATGTTTCTCGCTCTTTGTCACTTTGGCACGGGAGGTGACGGGACCTGGTACGTAAAAAAATACCGCGGTTTCTATATAAGTTCCGTGAGGTTCGGACCCTGGGAAATGTGGGGAAAACAAGTTCGTGAAGGACCCCAGCTTCACCCTGCTCCTCATAATGCGATGTCGCTTTGGGGGGACAGAGGCTTTTGAGGGGGAACATGAGAGGTAAAATTATGCCGCTCTTTGAACATACTGGAATGGGTACCTGGTGACCTGACTTTTCTGAGTCCTAAACTGAACCCGCGAGGCATCAATTCCCCATACTTATTGCTGCCGCCCTACAGCGGTGGGAGTCTGTAGGTAGACTTGCTGTATAACAATAACGAGAACTTGCCTTTCGGGGCCCACGGGCTTCGGAGTAGCTTGATTTCTCTCCGGGCTTTCGCGCCCTTCAGCCGGAACGAAAAGCCAGCGCAGCAAATCAACTTTCGGCAATAACCTCTGAGTAAGTAGCAGGCATGTTCTCATGTCGGGGTCGTTTCTTGTACACGCCGACACGAGCACTTGCCTAAGGAAGCGGCCTGAGAGTGTACAAGCTCGGCGAAGTGGAAAATAATAACCGTGGTCCATCATAGTAATCTCCGAGATGCGGCACAATCACGATGAGTCGCGGGGAAGAAGCAGCAAGCCTCGTCATCGTGGAAAGGGTATGTATCCATGATTCGAGAAGTGTCCAGTGTGTGTACGTATGCGAGTAGCCATTAGTTCACCAATTGCATGAGAAGATCTTATCTCAAAGGAAGCGTCAAAATTCATTCTGGGCCCCTGACAAATGATTCTCAGTTTAATTCAAAAATCCCCACACTTCGAGAACGTCATCTATATCAGCATGGCATTTCCAGGATTAGACTCGTCGGGCGACCTTCGGGAGCCTCTCGTATGCGTGGTTGTCAGTTGTGACCCACTCGGTCCACCTGCTATCCAAGATATGAATCATTACAGCCGAGGTTAGGCAACGAGTTCCTGCCGTTTCGGCGGCGCTGACACCTGTTGACATCACGTACGGACCACGGGTCACTGAGGCACAACGCTTGGGATGTGGCACGAGTGATTTGACGCTCCGTTGGAGCGCTGTAGCCATGCGTTTTAAGGAATAACCGGGGTTCTGGTGGCTGGTGAAGAATTACTGCCACGGTACCTAGGGAGCATGGACCCCAAGCTTAGGTTTGAAAATGATAAAGTAGAGTCGGTACTCAGTGGACTGATGACGGTCCAAGCTAAGACTTGTGACCGTTGGGTCCTCCCGGTGACTTCGCAGCGATGCCCCATATTGATATTCAAAGTGGGGACTGCATCAGTTGCCAGACTGGCAAGGGTGATTTCTAAGTCGATTATGAATAACCCTACTTTTAAACTTGTAACTTACCGCCGACGACGACTTAGATTATATTTTGTCGTATCGGGAGGGACGACAGTCCGCACAGTCTAGACAGCTTGTGACTTCAGGGTGACCGTGCAGGCTGTTCAAACGTTCAGCGTTGGTGTCATGTTACGTTTCACGTGCAACCGGGGAAGAGTTGCGAAAAACGTTTCAGGACTCTTGGCAGATTGCAAGAAACAATGGCTTGTGTTGAGGATATAAATTATCAACGTGTACTAGGATTTCACTCAACGCACGCGGAATGGCGAAAAGTTAGAAAGGTCGCGCAATTCAAACGTGCACTGGATCTGTTGTGACGTCAGGGCTAAGAACAATGGGGTTGGTGAGGGGGTCATTTTGCGTAAAAAATTACGTGCTACTTGCAAGGAAGGTTAGCCAATAATGGAAGGTGAAATTCACGAGTAGTGCAATGTGCAACCGTGACGTGGTTCCTTGGGTCATCACACGCTTTGACTCGAGCAGTTCCAGTCTTGTCTGAATTGAGTCATCCTAATCGAATTATTAATTCTTAATTTTCCATTCCTCATACAGCCCCATATTTAAATAAAGCCAACGCTCTCTCCCTTCTTGTCCTTTTCTTCATACATACCTCCTTCCACAACCTCAGACAGCATATTCTAAAGCTGTTATCTCCAGCCAGCTAGCTTACCGTCGTACCCTTTGTTACACAGGGAGCCTCATGTTCGAGGAGATTTGCCTCACATGCTCGAAGCACCTTCGTGACGATGGGTACGCACTTTCCCCATACCCAGCTTGCTCGTTTTCACTAGTTTTTTTTCCCTCTTTACAGTCGTGCCTATTGCAGTGATGAATGTGAAAATTTGGACATGTATAACTCCCCGTCTATATCTTCCGCTAGCAGTGCCCTTTCTTCTCCCTACCTTGACTATGCAACTGGTGGCGAAGTTCCAGCACTAATGCCATCCGCATTAGGCACTGCCCTCAGCAACGGTTTTCAGAAACGGGGTCGATACTCCATCTCCTCCTCGTCAACGTCGTCCGCTTCGTGGTCCGTCTTGTCCGACGCAGAAGACGAAGGGCATGCTTCTGTCGGCATCGGAGACGACGCATCCTATGACGGAGAAGGTTTGGATGCATGTGTTTCCGGTGAAGGTTTTGCACGGTCCTCAGGCTTCTTGCATCCGTGCAAGTCCTCAGGACTGAGTTACGCTCGCCAACCATCTTCCACAAACAATCGGTCAACCATTCCCCTCCTTCACCGCCGGACCTCTTCCACATCAATCTCTGGACTCAGACAAGTCCCTTCCTCTGCCGAAGATGATGCAGACTTTATGAACGATGTTCCTCATAGCTTCCACGAGGAGAAACTTTCGGAGCAAGAGCGGGAAGGTCACAATCTCACCGTTACCTCCAAGTCTAAAAAGTCCCGCAACCGTGCGAGTCTCCCTGCATATTTCTCCCTTCTTCAGGTCAGCTCTCCTCGACACAGTTCGCCTCCGCTTTCCAGTAGTTCGGGAAACACAATCAACCGTGCTTCTCCGCCCACACCAAAATTAGCTTCCTTGCTAGCTGTCTCTGCCCTTCGCCCTGCTGTCGAAGCAACACTCCGCGGGCGACGACGCCAACCAGATACGTCCCGCAATAGTCGTTCTCACTCACGTTCTCGCACACGCCAGCAGACCCTGGTTCCCGGTCTTCGCGAACGTCAGGATAGTTGCAACAGTGTCGAGCAAGTCTTTGACTGGACTTGTGCTCCGCTACCTCGAGGTCGTCCAAGTGTACGGCGCAACTCATCGCCACTTCCAAAGATGATGTCCTCCATGCAGGAAGCATCTTTCGTTGCCAATTCTGTCAATGACACTCGCGAGCGCAGGGGCCGCTTCAGGCGCGAGGAGCTCGGTGGCGCAAGCTCGCGTGATGCGCCAGGTTATGGGAATGGCAGGAGTGGCCTACGAGAACGAGAGCGCACGCGTCCTCTATAACCATTCACGCCCTGAATTTCCAGTTCCTCGTTCTCATCCATGCTCATACTTTTGCACATCGGACGACGCAAAAGCAATGACCGACGAGGAAACGATTCACATCCTCCCCACGACGTTGATCGATTCAACTCAATCGCTTCTACATCGTCTTCTCGTCGCATTGCACTCAAAATTTACCACACCACTCGCCTTCTTTTTCGACCATACGTAACATATCTATATCATCAAGTACGCAAAAGGCCACTGGTCGCAGAAAACACACAAAGTTACAGCATGCCACGTTCTTCGTCTTCGCATTATTCGCGGTTGTCACATTTAAAACGCAAAGCATTCATCTCGCATCATCATTCGCCATTCTGTCTTTACTAACCGTCATTAAAACAAGAGGATACAAAAGGATTTGCAAAATGGACCACTGTCGTTTCATGTTACCATAATACATCGTTCTTCAACTTTCGAGATTGCGCTATAATATTCGCACAAACGCAGTAGTTTTTAATCGTATTGCTGCATATTCAATTCTCTGATCCGAAACTGAACGAGACCATGAGCAGATTGATTATTATATAATATCACATGCGCATATCGCCACAATTTTGTGATTTCGTGCACGCCCGGAACACGGACCAGAAACACTGCACAAATTTACAGGTTTCTTTGACTTATAGAAGGATGCGGTGGCATGCAACCTAGGCCATCAGAGCCTCGTTGCAAACGCGCAGTATTATTACTGAGCCGCGATCATTTCTCGACTGTCGAGCCTGAAGTACCCTGATAGTTCCGATATTTTATATTTGTTGATACACAGCAAATATGTGTTTCATAGTGATTTGCGGGGGCCAGAGATAAGCCAAAGGCTCCGATAGGGCGTTCTCTCAGCACTCGAACATGATGGCGAGGGGCTGGAAGGAAAAAGGCTAATATAACGTGCAAGTCAAAGTGCGTGGATGCGTGCGAATCATGACACGCGATCGTGGACTTCCCTTTTAGGATCTTAGTGGGGGACTGGGCTCTCTCAAGTTCATCCCCTTCAGCAAACTCGGGTCACCTTGTGTCTCTCATCGATTATTTGTCCTTTGCTAACAACTACAAGACAATCCAGAAACACCAACAATTATTCTAACCTCTAAATTGCACTTCTAGTGCTGCATGAAACAGCAACTCACAGAGCCATCAACTTGCCATCATTGATCCACTTACTCAGCTGAATACTGCAGAGGACACTCGTCCTACGCGCCTAGGGCTCTCCTCAAGTCTGGAATCTGCAACACTTGAGACTCACAGCCACTCTACTTCCACACAGCCAAGGGCAGTCACCATACAAGCTCGTAGAGCTTCAGCGATACCATCCACCAGACCCCGGACTCAGTTCGAGGAATCCGTGGGTGACGGGCATTCCGTTGCTTCAATAGGTACGGTTTGATCGTTCTTTAAGCACCTCGATGTCTGCTAACTATTCATAATCTTCATATTCAGATACCGACCTCTCACGGCCCCGCAAGCGACAAAGAATCGACATTCTGGACTCCACTTCTACCTCCCCCGCTACCGTCAACAATACTCTTCGTGTCACTGAATCACGCCTAAGCGACATGCGCATTCCTGAATCTGATAACAATTCCAATATCGAGGCTTCGTATGATTTCGTACCAGAAGCTGGCCCGTCTTGCGTCACTTTGGATAAGGCCAGTCATTCCAATGGACTAAGTAAGGAGAATGGCTACACGACTCCAGCGGCGAATGGCACGACCGCAAATGGGTCTCCATCGATGGGGAACGGTGTTGCAAAACATAGCTCGTCCATTACGCGAGTATCCCTGCCAGGCACCACTCTTTACGAGGACGCCTACGTTGATCGAGAAGAGTTTGTGAGATTAGTTATCCAGAGTCTCAAAGACGTCGGATATATGTAGGCTTGCCTCTTTTCTTTTTCACTTGTAGGCTCTTCTCTTATCACCCTTTCATTCAGAGAATCAGCTGCTACTCTCCAGGCAGAGTCGGGGTATTCGTTAGAAGCACCCGAGGTGACGGAGTTCCGGCAACATATTCTGCACGGGGCGTGGGCCGATGCAGAACCTTTACTCATCCAACTGGGAGTGACTGACGAAGATGCTCTTTTGGTATACGCACATTCCTCTATGATGGGCCTTGATCTCCAGTCCCTAATGGTTATATTTTTAGGATGCACGGTTCCTGATTGGGAAGCAGAGATATCTTGAGCTGCTAGAGGCGCAGAAGACCACTGCTGCCTTGCAAGTCCTGCGGAATGATTTGGCACCTTATAGTACGGTATCAGAGCAGGACGAACTCCATGCATTATCTAGGTGCGCTCTTTAAGATTTCTTCACATTGCATATCCATGATGACTCTGATCCAGTTTGATAATGTGTGCAGATCCTGAGGATTTGCGTCGGCGTTCATGTTGGGATGGAGCATCGGGTACATCGCGGCAACAACTTCTTGCTGATCTACAACGTCAGTATCATATACCGTGGAATTCCTTTTGCGATTGCCACGTGTTCTGCTCAGTCATTGACGCATTCGTAGATTATATACCTTCTTCCATTATGATTC
Source organism: Rhizopogon roseolus (assembly GCA_930272055.1). Lineage (NCBI taxonomy): Eukaryota > Fungi > Basidiomycota > Agaricomycetes > Boletales > Rhizopogonaceae > Rhizopogon > Rhizopogon roseolus. The sequence goes on from CAKNEV010000030.1 coordinate 57,039, forward strand.
CGCAACGACGCTTTTCTACGCTTTTTGCGCAGTCACGGCTATATCAGCGAAGCCGCTGCCTCTATCACAACTCACCTATAGATCCAACTTCATTCTCACTATTCAGTGACCACGTATGCGACAAGGAGGCCTTCCCTCGTATAACAACAACGATCCTCGAAGTCCATTCGGACGAGGTGTGGAACGTGGCCTGGAGTCACGATGGTACCCATCTTGCAAGCGCAAGTAAGGACAAGACCGCCATTATTTGGCGCATCGGGGTTGGTTGAACTGTACTGTACCATTCAACATACTCACCTGACTTTGCCCTGCAGCTTGAGGCAGAGCCATCATCGCGTGATTGTACAGTGGAATTTATCTTGCGCGATCACCCATATCACGTTGGTTGTTTAGCTTGGTCACTGGACAACTCTATTTTGGCTACATCTGCGGATCACCTCATTTTACTATGGAACACAAAGGTTAACTTTACACTCTGATGTCTGGTGTACTGTCACTAATGATCTGTAGACTGGAGCTCTGATAAAAACGCTCGAAAATCATGCTGAGACTGTATCTGCTTTGGTATGGCTGCCCGATGGCTTAGGGTTTATGTCGGCCAGTCTTGATCGAAAGATCGTATTATGGGTATACTTCTATCGTAACGCATGCTGCCGCGGCTCACCTCGCCCTTAACAGGATATGGAGGGCGAACCAAGGGAATCGTGGAATGATATATCTATACGTGTCACTGACGCCGCAGTAACTCCTGATATGAAACGTCTTGTAGCTGTTGGGATGGGAATTATCCCTCCACCAAATTCGGGGTCGCTTTCTCGAGGCGATGTCCGAGAGTCTTCACCTCCACCATCCATTGCATCAAATGGCAACGGTACCCCCTTGGCGCCACGTTCGTCAGAGAATCGGATGATTGTTTACGATCTTAAGACGAGACAGGTTGAGCTGTACGATCAGGCATATATTTTATACGGGATCTTTGCTCATCTTTGCGCACAGATCCGTCCACATGGAGGGTGAACTTACTAGCGTCAAGATTTCTGAGGATTCTCGGTTTGCCTTGATTAATCATGCTCCAGACGTGATTACCTCTTTCTTGTATCACGCTCAGCATTGTTACTGATTATACAACAAAGGAAATTCATCTTTGGGATTTGGAAGAGTTCCGGCTTGCACGAAAGTTCACGGGGCAGCGCCAGCGTCATCACGTTATCCGCAGTTGCTTCGGTGGAATAGATGGAAACTTCGTCATCAGTGGGAGTGAAGGTATACTGCCATTCATCGCGTCCTGCGAGCTCCTGCTCACGCAACGCACCTTCAGATAGCAATGTCTATGTTTGGCACCGCGATACGGGCGCGCTTTTAGAGGTACTGGGAGGTCATGGCGTAGGGAGCGTGAACTCTGTGGCCTGGAACCCTTACAACAGGTGCATGTTTGCATCATGTTCGGACGATGGCACGATACGGGTGTGGGAAGCACCTGTTTCCGCGGATGAACTATTTCGGGGGCTCAGTATTCCTGAATCCGCCGAACCAGATACCGTTGGAAAGGGCAAAGGCAAAGTCAAGCAACCTTGGGCCCGCAACGACGGAGCGTTGTGAATGGACTGAGGCTTCTTGCGGACTCGGCGGACATCAATCTGTCGCAAATGCTTCTGTTTTCTCACTGCTATATTGCCCTCATCGCACTCATCGCATCCATCGCACCGCGCAGTCATCCGAACGCTGACCAATGAATTTCCATCATTATCATACATAGTATAGATTGTTAAAGTAGCAACCCGGACGTAGGATAGCGTGTTCACTACATAACTTACTAGGTTTATCAAATTTGTAAAACCATCAACGTCACGTGGCCGTGTCGCGTCGCGTTTGGAAGTTCCTGATTTTTGATAATGTGCACTTGTCCACCGCACATTACATTCTTTTATATAAAGTCATACCCTCTTTTATTCCATGATGATCTTTGCTTTACTCCAACTTCCGTTCCTTTGGGCACTCGCCTTTGGCAAGGAATCTGCTTGGAACGGTCAGACTCCTCCAGGAACAGATAAACCAGGTCCATTCTGGCCCTACTATGTCCCGCCGGGTGCAAAAAGCTATGACTCTTCATCTCCACTCATTCACTTTACCGGAAACTGGTTCGACTCCTTCCATAACATGTACATCTCTCAGACCCTGCGTTGGACCGACGAGAAAGGAGCAGCCGCTCGAATGACCTTCGTGGGTACTGGTATCGAGTGGTTCGGCAGTCTCGACCAGAGTCACGGAATTGCAGCTGTATCCATCGACGGCGAAAAAATGCAAGATATTGATACCTGGAGTGACGTCGCGCGCAAACAGCAGCGGATCTTCTGGAAGTTTGACTTGCCGTACGGGAAACACACTATCAAGATAACGCACATTGGCGAGGGACGGGTTGAAAGCCCTGTTATCGACATTGATGCCTTTGTTGTCACAGATTTCGGCCATGCGACTGCTCCTTCTCTTGCACCTGGTCTGTCGGACGCTGCAACCCAGCCAGCCGTCTTGCCCCGGAGCCAGTCTATCGCTTCGGAGGCTCAGTGGACGCTCGAACAACAAGGCGTGACTGGCGTATCTGCCTTGCAGATTACCATAATTTCTGATACTCATGCTCTTATCATCGACAAAGTCGAACATAATCCCGTGACGATTGATGGACACCCTGCATGGGCTGCCTTGTTTAATCTCCAGACGAAGGCCGTCATGCCCCTCGAAGTTCAATCCAACTCATTTTGTGCCGGCGGGACTTTTCTCAGTAACGGAACTCTAATCAACGTCGGGGGCAATCCTGTCGTCAGCGGGTATACGTCCGCAGCAGATTTTGGTGATTTAGATGGCTTACAGGCAATTCGCATCTTTGAACCTTGTTCGTCTTCCTCCGCCGATAATTGCACGATCTACGAGAACCACTCGCGCATCCGGATGGCTAGTCCCCGCTGGTATAGTACAGTTATTCGGATCTCGGACGGAAGCGCCATGATCATCGGTGGATCCAAGAAGGGCGGGTGGATAAACAACCAGACAGTGAACAACCCTACTATTGAATACTGGCCTCCAAAGCCCCTGCACAAGTCAAGGGGCCTGCCCATACGTCTACCATTTCTCGTCCGAACCCTCAATGCAAACCTTTTCCCTATCGCCTTCCCACTTCCGGACGACAGGATCTTCATAGCCGCTAATCGAGACGCTATAATATACGATTGGCGGAAGAATCAAGAACAGGAGCTTCCACGGATCCCTAATGGATGTCGGGTTACATATCCTATGGCAGGCGCTGGCCTCCTCCTTCCATTGTCTCCAGAAGACGATTACACTGCGGAGCTCCTGATATGCGGAGGATCCTCGCTTGACGACAAGAAACCGGGCTACGAGATATCTTCTCAGGATCCTGCGTCTGCTCAGTGCTCTCGCCTGCGGCTTACGGACGAAGGTATAGCCGCAGGGTGGGCGGTTGAACAAATGCCCCAGGCGCGTCACATGCCAGATGCGGTCTTGCTTCCAACGGGCGAAGTTCTTATCGTCAATGGTGCGGGAACAGGAATCTCAGGTTATGGCAACGTCGTCGATCAGGTTGGGCAGTCGAATGCAGACCATCCGGTTCTCACTCCAGTCTTATACGCACCCGCTGCCACCGCTGGACACCGTTTCTCCTCTTTGGGAATGACAAGCAGTGCGATTCCAAGGATGTACCACTCGGTCGCATCATTGACACCCGATGGCGATATCATGGTAGCAGGGAGCAATCCGAACTTGGATCGGAGCGAGCTGCAACATGGGACAGAGTACAGGGTTGAGTGGGTCGGTCCCCCGTACATGAAGATGAACAGACCGGTCGTGCATGACCCACCCAAGGCTCTCGACTATGGCCAGAACCTCACTCTAAACGTCGGAATTCCGCCGTCCACAAATAACACTAGGACGATCAAAGGTAGGTTGCGATCGCTAGCTCGACCTACCAACCTCACAAATATGCACTTCAGTGGCACTGATGGATCTTGGCTTTATAACGCATACTGTTCACGCGAATAGCCGCATGGTGTATCTGAGTTCTTCATTCGTCGGTGACGGACAATCCCTACAGATTACTGGCCCGCCTAGACCCACCGTGTACCCGCCAGGACCTGGTTGGATATATGTTGTCGTGGATGGTGTTCCTAGCATCGGATTCCAGGTGATGGTAGGAAGTGGCGATGGTCCCCCTGTGGACCAAACTGCTTGGGACAAGTGCGTCTTCTTTTTCTCTCGACTATGTTCTCCTGTATCGCTAAAACATCTGTCAACAGTTTGCTGCTAATGACCGAGGCGGACCAGCACGACGCGTCGAAGAAAGGAGAGAGCAAGAGTGACGAGTAATCTATACGCCGTTTCCTGGCTTGAAGGCTGGCCTTCTCATCCTGTAACCTACTGTGCTCACGAACTGACGTTTGAGCTTATCATGTATTGTTGCAAGAGTAGATCTGTCTGCGATGTTGTATTGTAGCTCTTATGATCAATGTGGTATGAATCATTCAACATCTTCAGTACGTCAGATTCGGGAAACGCTGGAAAGTCAGGTAACAAAATACATTATACTTATCTGCATCAGGGAACCGAGACGCATTTTATGTATACGCGATCTCGTGGCTTGCAGGGCTGCTGGACGCCTGTTGTTATCTGCTTTGCTCATGAAATTTCTAAGGAACAAAGACAATGCATGTATGTTGCATGCGTGAATCGTCTACGCGACGGCTATAGGGCTCGCTGCTTCATACGACTGCTCACAGTCCTCAATCCAGCATATACCTTGCCGGGTGGTGAGCCTAGAATCAAGGAAACAATTGCATCGCGCGCAATTTTGATATTTTGGAAGGAGCCCATAATGTGGATTTTCCTGTGTTACGCGAGGTATCAGTTATGCTGTCAAGGCGAGGGAAAGGTAGAAAAAGGACCCACGTGTCGGCGAGCACAATGCGAGTTCGGCTAGCATTTTCGATTGTGAACTTAGTTTTTCCTTCCTGTCCTGCTATCCGACCTGGAATGCTTTTTAGTGAAGAGATGCATGACGGGCCATAATATACGAACCGATTGCTCGGTTAAGATGATCGCCATGAAGCGTTTTTACATCTTTGATCTCGAATGAATCGAGGTAGAGATCGTCCATTCGTAAAAGTGCTATCGCGTCCTGTGAAAACGAGCTTATAGAATGCAGAAGATACAAAAAATTCGATACTCGCGTTAACATCAAATCCAAGAGCATATGCCTTGACAAAATCAGCTCCTTTTTGCAGAGCACCGATTTCTTTGGTTGCTTTTGACGTCTGCAGAGATGTGATGAGTATGAATATGAATCTCCCCTCAAAAGGAAACGTAAATGCGCACTCTAATTTCTACGCATCGTCTCTGAACATTCATCCGCACTTGTAGCCCAAGTATCTCGGTGAGGGGGCTGAAAATATTTATCCAGTCTTTTTTTATTGGTGTCATGCGGTGCGGAGGTATGGGAATCCGCCGTGTCTCTGATTTCAGCACAGATCTTGCCGCGGATGCAGGCAAAGCTTGAAAAGATGGAGCTGAACTCGACTCTAGAGGAGATGTGTGGTCGACGTCTATCATCAGATCGTCGTCTTCGGCTGTATGGTCCAGCTTCGAAGAGGGGATAACTTCTGAAGCCATCTGGTCGTCTCCGTCAACCTGCAGCTGTGATGATGCGGTGCCAGCCGTGCGCGCCTTCTTCTTGCTCATACTCCTGCGATTTTTGGATGCAGATATACTCTGCCCTACGTGTGCGACAACCATATTCACTGATGATAATTGTGAATTTTTGGTTAAATATGAGGATGTCGAGATAAGGACACACCGTAAAACAGAATTCAGATCCTGGAAGTGCAGATCACGTGACACTGTCACCACCAAAAAAAATAGCATACAATCATTTATTCAGAAGCAGTGTAATGCAGAGGTTCAAAGTTCAACGTTGCAACATTCAACCGAGACTTGATATTCTGATCTCCATATTGAACAGGGACGTGATCACACTGGCAGATGACGGAGTAACTTGATCACTACGAACCAACCAGGGTCCCAACTCCGATGAAACAGTAAGTTCGCTGTACGTATCGTTATTACTCCGCGCATTCAAGAATTCACCAATTGTATTCTCATGTGTGGTGTGATCCCATCACACTGGGATAATGGCAAGCTCGGACGCTTGCCAAGTCTGAAGATATTCTAACCTGATGACGGGCACGATGGTTACAGGTCCAAATGATCACTCGCATTGCTAGTGGTAAGGTAGGTCATGGTTGCAGCTAAAGCTGATAAGATCATGGACGAATCCATGGCAAAGATGAACTCACCTCCAGAATATTTCGCAACGACAGTTCATATCAGGAATGTAAGGTTCGACGATGCTTGCGTCGGTGTTAACTGGACAGTGAATGAACCTTTGCTGCGGTCGATCGTCTGGCATTGACATTGCCTGTTAAACCTTGCTATATAACAGTGTTGTTCTTCGCGTCCTAGTCTTGTAGAGTACTGCACTTGGGAAAGACGTCGAAATTAAGTGACTCGCCTACATACTGTCTGCATGCATCGGGCTTACCCGGCGGGAGGTTTGGCTCTAGTGCGAAACTGCGCAATCATTGCTTCTCAGTTGTGCGTAATTGCTGATAGCGGAACACGTTTGACAATGCCTTGTTGTGCTCGAGTGAAGGAATAGTATCAGGGTGCCGTCCGAAGATCATACATCGAGAGTCCCTGTGTTACGAGAAGTATCCGTAGATGAATTCGACGAGAAGCCAGCGATTCTTGTTCGAGAACACGTCTACCTTGAACCGAACCATGTCTTGGGCTGCAGTACAGATACTTCGCAGTCGATGGGCTGGTTAGTAGTCGCCGCCAGTGTGTGAAGTCTAGGGAGTCTCAAGCTGAAACGAAGCGCTTGCGAGCGTCCTGAGGCTTATGACAGGTGTCCAAATGAGTATAATATTTTGATGATAAGATATCAAAATAAACCATTTAGTCTCTGGCTTCATAACCACAACAAAAAACCAAATGTCGGGTTACACCAAAGACATGGATGATAGTCGTGCTGAGGGTAATTATATGTGTTTTATAATTCTCAGGTGCTCAGAAGGATAGCTTTGCAGCTCTGCAGGCCCTATTTAATTCGCTGTCGCCCGAAGCGGCTGGAGCGGGTCCATCTTCAAAGTTATCACCTCTGCAACTCAAACATCTCGCCGATAAAATAGATGAGCTCTTCGGAGGTGGAGATGGAGGTGACGGCGAAGGTGTGCAAAAGAATGAGAAGGGCGAAGTACGTCTTTGAACCTGTGTCTAATATATGCATTGAATTTTCGCTCCGCATTCAAAAGCTTGTTAATGACGAGGGTCTCCCGATCATAGACATCAGTGAACCTGCCGCAGATACGCTTGGTGTAAACTCCGCGGTTGCTCCGTTTCATGAGCCGGATCTCATACCGGTTTCTTCTCTCTCCGCTTTGGAGAGGGAAGAGCGTCGTCGCACGCAGAATCGTATTCTGGATATGCTTGAAGAAGAGGAACGAATACAATTGGAAAGAGACGAGGAGGAAGAAAAGCAAAGACAGAGGGATGATATACGTAAGCGCAAGGAAGCTGCGAAAGCAGAGATGGAGCGGTTAAGGGCAGCCAAAGAGATGCAGAAGAAGATGGGGAAGGCATTATTAAAAAACCTTGCAGAATCTAGGAAACAGGAAGAGCAAGAGCAGAGAGATCTCGCCGAAAAGCAGCCCGTGACATCAGACTCTTCTAAACCCAAGAAGACTGTCACTTTTGCTAACCCCACCTTGCCGGATGAATCGTCGGAGGAGAGACAGACTGCTGGATCATCCATTGACTGGGGAGACGTCTCACCTGCCAGACTTCGCCCTGGTAATCGACCCCCCTTGATAACAAGAGCCGATACAGAGGCACATCCAATGAAAATGAACGTGGTAGAGCGACACCCAGCTTCGTACAAGCCATTATCAGAACCTCTCCCTGAAGATGATTCGGACGATGAACCTATTTCCACATCATCTTTGGCACACGATGAATACAGAAATATGCCACACGAATCTCGCACTTTCGACAGTGATGTCGATGATGATGACGACGACAACGAGTCAGATGAGGACTTGCTCGAAGAGGGATATGATTGGGATTCTGCGCATCAGCAGCGAGAAGTGGCCCTCGAGTATTACAAGAAGCGTCATGCTATTGGTGCAGAGACTGCTCGTGCGATGACTTCGCACACCCATGATGATGAAGAATGGAACGAAGGGGTCAGTCTTTCTCCTATACTTTATGCCCTGATTCTCAAGAGAAATCAACTACAGAATATTCCCCCAGATCAGCGCCAGAAACCTAGCGTGTCGCGCTTCAGGGCTGATCATATGGCCGCAGCATATGACAGGTCTACGTCCACCTCGCTTAGTCCAACTGTTATTCCGGTTTCGCGACAAAAATCCTTGCAAGAAGCTATCAAGGTAGGAAAACTTGACAATAACCAGCTTGTCGGCGGCGAGGAGGGGGAAAGTGGTAGTGAGGATGAGGCTGTTCGAGAGATACTAAAGCTTCTCAAGAATGGACAGATCGAGAATGTCGGCTCCGACTTCGTCTCTCAGCCTGCACCAATTTCCGAGGGCTTAACAATATCTGTTCCACCGCAAGAAAATGCTCCGGCACCACCAGTCCCAGCCGCCCCAAAGCCATCAAGGTTCAAGATGGCGCGAAGCGTTCTTGCCTCAGATCAACCCTCCCAATCAATCAGTCCATCGGCAGTTGGAGGAAAGTCTTCTCATAAACCACCTGTCTCGGAAGTCGTCGAGCGCCGCCAATTCAAGCCTAATCGTCCACATGAAAGGATTGTTGAACCGCCTGTGCAGCCGATTTCCTCGACGACAACATCGGTTAATTCAATGCCATTTAACGAGTCTGCAGTTGTTGAAAAATCCTCTTTCCCTTCTATGATTGTGGATTCTCCTTCCTTTCCGCGCAGAACACAGCCTTTATCTGACCCTGACACGAGCCGTCCACAACGTCCACCAGTTGTTATGCGCTCCGCTGTGATGGAATCAAGTGGAGGTTTTGCGAGAAAAGATTCTTCAGATCTAGATACAAAGGTTCCGGAGGGGAAAATATCTAGGTTTAAAGCAGAGAGGATGTAGAATTTCACTACGAAGAAATGCGAGGATAGCAAAAACAGGGGTTATTATATAAGCGATTCCTGACAGAAAGTCGCGTTCTCCTGGCAAACCGAGTTGAAGAGCCTAATGGTATGGCTTGCGCTCGTTCTTCGCGTCGCAATTGCTCTCAGCACCCAAGGATTCTTCCAGCCGGATGAGTACTTTCAGTCGTTAGAACCCGCCCACCACTATGTTTTTGGATATGGACACCTCACATGGGAGTGGATTAGTCCAGCACCCCTTCGGAGCATATTCTACCCTGCGTTAAATATACCGCCCTTTCTGCTTTTAAAATTGCTGGGCTTGGACACCAAATATCCTGGCCTTCTAGTGAGCTTTGTGTATTTGCTGCCATTGTTCAACCTGATTTCATGACGTACCAGATAGTTGGCCCACGCATTATCCATGGTGTACTGGCTGCCGTCACAGATATAGCGGTGCGTGAAGTTGCGAGGCAAGTCCTCAACGATGCGTTTGTGCCAGCGGTAGTACGTTTCCTTAGACTCGAACGTAATTGACGACTGAAGCCAATCCCTGCAGTACCTTGTTTCTCTGACATCCCTGTTCCATTCGTTGTCACTTTCACGTTCCATGTCGAATTCCCTTGAGACGTCATTGACAACAGCTGCACTAAGCTACTACCCCTGGGACATTGTGCAGGTACAGTCGTCAGTCAACTTAACTGGCCTAGTTATTGCCTCATGATGTCTCACTCATGGGGAGCAGAACCAGGACGCGCATGTGCATCGTGTTTGCTGCACTGGCCTGCGCAATTAGACCTACTAATGCCATCATCTGGATCTACATGTTCGGCATTCTCTTAGAGCGTCTCAGATTCCGCCCGAGCCAGACATTCGCCATTGTTCGCGATTGCGCCATTATTGGGTTGGTTGCATTTCGTCTACTTTTGCGCGAAGCACGTAGTGACTTGGCATTCCACAGCTCTTTGACTTTTGTTGCGATATTTGCGCTTGATACCGCCTTCTACGGCAAGCCTACGCTGAGCCTGTTGAACTTTCTGCGAGTCAATGCGTCACCCGTATCTCTGTTCTACGGCTCCAACCCTTGGCATTATTACCTATCTCAGGCCCTTCCGGTCCTGTGTTCTACTTCCTTACCATTCGTGCTGCATGGCATGCGTCTTGCAGTGAAGTCCAACGAGCGAAAATTGAAAACAATGCTTGGGTGTATCATGTGGACGTTAACAGTATTCTCATTTATCGGACATAAGGAATGGCGTTTTCTCCACCCCCTCCTTCCCATGTTACATATCTTCGCATCAAGGTCCCTGGTGGAACTCTACCACCGCAGCGCGGAAGCCGAGATTAGACCTCAGCAAAAGAGAAGGGACTCAGTGGCGGCTAAGCACGTCACGGCTCTGCCACTTGCAATTCGCACTCGAGATCTCTGTCTTCTTTTACTGGCCGTCCCAGCCTCGATATACATCGTCTTCTTCCATTGCGTGGGGCAAATTAAAGTGATGTCGTATTTGCGGAGCTTGCCTCCTGAGAACCTGACTTCCGTGGGATTCTTGACACCTTGCCATTCCACCCCGTGGCAGGCCTACCTTCACCGACCTGACCTCGCGGAGCCCGGGAGAATGTGGGCTTTTGGGTGTGAGCCCCCACTAGGGTAACGAAATCTCATCGTGTCAACTTTCGCCCGGTTTTGACGATTATGCATCTAGGCTTCAAAATCCGGGCGACTACAAGGACCAGACAGACATTTTTTTCGAAGGGCCCGTTGAGTATATGCGCACACATTTTCCGCCGCAAGTAGATCCTTCGTACCCTCCTTCGCCTTTTCCTTCATCGATACCTCATGGGACGTTCGTGGATACACTTCGGGCTGTCGAACAAAGTTCACGTTCCTGGGATCTGGGTTGGTGGCATGAGTGGCCACAATATATTGTCTTGTTTGGCGCATTATTGCGGGAGCCGGGCATGCTGGATCTTTTGCAAAATCAAGGGTACGAAGAAGTGTGGAAGGGCGGGTTTGAATGGGAAGGAGAGGATAAGAGAAGGGGTGCCGTTCGGGTGTGGAAGCATGTTTGCCAAATGTAGATTCGGACCAACCTCCGTCTTTAGTCATACGCGTGCAAAAGATTGAACATGAAAATGAAAATGAACATTCAAGAGTGCGATTCGAGGGATGTAGATTATGTATTCGAGATCTAAGAAATACTATGGCCACAGGTGATGCACCACAGCATGCCAGGTCGCCAATGTCCAGGTCCTCTACTTCGCATTCTGACGTTGCATGCGAGTAAGCTGAGAAAAGAAAGATCAGTAAGTGCAATGAATTCATCTAAAAGTAAAAACTGACTCTGCGGCGCTTCTTCAACCTGAAAGAGGCGGAATCGCTCAGTTCATGACTCGTTCGTCGACAGGATATGCAACTTACTTGTGCTTCTTCATCTTCTTTCGCTTCTTTCGCTTTGTACTATCAGCGTAGATAGTGAACCACTCTTGTGCAGACTCCTTTGCGTTAACTGCACTGCTCTGTGTACTCTCCCCATCCAAACCAAGCCTTGCTAATGTGTTTTGCCATGACATTATTCCTCCTACATGGTTCATCACCAAAGTATGCGCCAGCTGCCTAGCGGCATCGGCGTCCGTTTCAAACGAGGATTCCGGTGGATCTTCGAGGGAAGCAAATTGTCCTGACTGTGACAGAGTCTTTGGCAGTTCTTCTGAGGGTTGAACAAGAGGTGTATCATGAGGTGCAGACTCAAAGATGATAGATGACGGCTGAGATAAGAGAAGAAGCGGTCGGTGCAATGAGAAGAACTGGTGGAGTTTGAAGTCCTGAGATGATATTGTGGGATGAACTTGTTGGTGGAATTGACTGGCAATTGATGAAGGCGGTGTGTACGGCAGGGAAGGTGTGGTCCGTGCTGCGTCGACTGGACTCGAGGCTGGGATGGAAGGATTTTCATCCGAGGCTCCTATCTTCATCTTGCTGCTCCCATTCCCAGCGTTGCTGCTGCTCGTTCCATCACTGGGTACGACGCTAGCATTGCCACTTTCGCCCTTGGTTCTGCCAGAGGAGACGACAGGCTTGGTAGGTTTGGTAGAATTGAAGTAACGGCCACCTCCTGGCTTAGACGAGAAAAAAGATGAGTATGCTCTGCAATTTGCAGGCGGCGGCTTGAAAAGACGTGGTATGAAAGACATAAGTGTCTTTCCTTCTGGTGCCCTTGCCCAGCAGAAGAGGAAGTGAAACAAACTTTGGAGTTGACCAAAACGGGTTGTAAATGTCGCATAAGCAAAAAGTCGGCCGAAAACACGCTCGGAAATTCAGGTTGTTTTATTATTCGCTAGTGCCCACGACACTAGCTAGGATATTCGGAGGGCTTAATCGCCAACCTGACCGTTTCGTTGCTCATCTCACCACCGCCAGACACAGGCTTAAGATGCCAAAACATCGATTGACGATTTTAGCCCTTTTACAACTTACCTCCCTCTGAATTTCCAAGTTATTAGCTTCAAGTTGATTTCGATTAACGTATTCTCTCGAGATAACTATATGATGCGACTCTAACCACATTCATGTCGAACATAGAGCTCCGAGTCGTACTTTCTTAGTGAAAGTTCCCTTTCATAATGTGTCACAATCCCATTGTCGACCGGTCATTGGGATCAATGTTGATAGTTTCACCTTCCTTGACCTCTCACCCATTGACGGCTTCTGGTGATACTCGGTCATCTGAAGGGGTTTGGGAGAAACTGTCCCAAGTCGCCGTCAAAGGTGCCGCGTATAGCTCCTCTCAATGCCATCCTTATCCGAAATGTCTAAAAGGCCAGGTGGACTTTCTCAGCCACATCTGCGGATTATTAGATAAGGCAGGTGTTGGAAAGTCTGCCGTTGAGTTTACTGTTACTGAAAGGATGAGAGGTCTGAAAGCAACAGAACAGGCAGCTGGAGAAAAGCGGCTGGCGGGAACGTTCTTTTTCTCGTGCGAGTGCACGACAGGAAATTTATTTGCGATGCTTGTCTACTAGCTTGCCACCAATTTTGCCAGCTTCGAGGACGATGTCAACCGGTTTATCTACGAGAATCCCGCCTTTATCCAACTTCTCCGGCGGCCTCGATTGAGACTGCTCAAGTGTCCGCCTTCAGTGTTTGCTGTTGATGTTCTTGATGAATGTACATCCGAAGCTGATGATTTCATATCCCTGTTTAGCCAAGCTCTGTGTTCGCCTGATCTTCCGGCAACGCATATTCTGCTAACAAGTCGCTCGGAGCCGCATATTCGTAACACCTTTAAGAAAGAAGAAGTGCACTCGTTGGTATGCGGGGATACTGCAGAAAATACCCGGGGAGGGTGTTGCTACCATCATTTCATTAGATGGTGCAGATATGGACAACGACATCTACATCCTTTTGGAGCATTTGTTAAAAGAGCTGCGAAGTCGTCGCCCCAATTTCCCGCAACCACGGGAGCATGAACTTGCGCGACTGACCAACCGAGCGGGAAGACATTTCATCGTGGCATCCACGATGGTGAAGTTTATCATTGATGGATACAATGACCCCAACGATTGGCTTCAACTCATGCTCGAGCTGACGAACGGACTGTTACCGAGAACGGAGGTGTACAAGTTATACGACCATAGCCTCTCCACTTGTGCTGAACCTAAGCGGACATACTTGCACTTGTCGGTTGTTGCTGTACTTGCGGACCCTCTACCGATCCCACACATTTCGGAGCTTCTTGGTCCTGATGAGGATCAGGATGTCGAACAGTATTGATGCAGCTACGGTCTGTCTGTTGTGGATGTCCCCACCGATAGCAGTTTCCCAGTCAATATCAACTATTAATCCATTCGTGACTATGCTTCCAACCCCTCGAACTGCAGTCTGAAGTATAATGTATCACGCCGCGCCACTCTCTACTCGCTCATTCTTCGCTCCGCCTGATGATGCAACTCCTTCCAGAAGGTGCAGCACTCCTGACGCACTCTCAGAATTGGAGAAGCAGAGTCACGCTATGCGATCTCATCACCCTAGAGTTTGGTCACATTTTTGGTTAGAGACCCTAGATGGGTGTACCTGGTTGCAGATGCAGGAAAAACAAGACTGGGTGCAGACCCGGAAAGCGGGTACTTGCAGCAGATCTAGCGAGTGCGAGATGGTTGCAGACATTCCATGGTCAAGCATGGCGGTCAACCCCTGCAGGCGATTTCTGGTTGACAATCGAAGGGTTCTCCAGCACACTAGAAGAAATCAGCAAGGATGTGGTTGTCCGAGCAGTGTCTCTGCTTCCAACTTTTCATGCTATCCAGAAGTTGCGTAAAACATCTTCTCGCATACGCAAAGAAACCCGGCTATTGATTCTGATGCTTCTTTGAGAACTCAACACTAAATTACAGCTAGTGCGCCTTATTCAACTCGAGCTATTTTGTCTCTCAGACGCTTTTGTGTCCTATTTACCTGCGCTACCCTTCCGAATTTTAAGTACGGCTGCGACTATCGTTATTTTTGTTAAGCTGTCCTCCATATTTGTCGTGTTCTTCTCCGCCGCTTCAGTAGCCTCGGTAAGTCTAGGGCGAACCAATCGTATATCTATCAAAAATCTAGGAACACGGTGTGTGCTAAATCGTTGCGGTAACACCGGACTCGTCTAGGCGGAGATTGAACATTTGCACAAACAGCTTCCATATTTCAAACTACGAATTTTGAAGGATGCCGATCAGTGCAGGCTAGAACAAACGAGACTATGACAACTAAGTCAGGAGTATCATGGAAAGGACCCCGTGACCGCGACAGACCCGATTATTGTACTTACATCGTCATTGCAGCATGTTACCCTCCTTTTTCTTCGACGTCCACATTTTTCAGCTCCTCCCGCCAGATTTATTACTCACACTCCTGTTATGTTCGAGGAGCTCGAGCTAAATTGCTGGGTCATAGGAAATGAACCACATCGAATCTTTCCTGTTAAAATTCGAAGCTCAGAATCTGTCGGCATCTTGAAGGAGGAGATCAAGGCAAAGAACCCTGATATCGATTGTCCCGCTGACACTCTGATTGTGTGGAAAGTGAGCAATGCACCTTGTTTCTGGGTTCCTGTGTTCACGATGCGCCATCTGGAGAACGAGACGAGTAACATCGATGATGATTATCTTCTCGAGCTGAGCAGGGATGTACCCGAGAATATCCCCGGCGCTCGTAGATTGGACGCGCGCCGCAGACTATGGAGAGTGTTCACAGATACTCCCGAGGATGAACAGATTCACATCTTTGTACAACGTCCTGCGCCGCGACCTTTATCACCTCCACAGTCAGCGCGGGGCGGCAGACGAAAGTCAATTCACGCTGCGCCAGATAATGAACATATCTCAGGGGTCGCGAAGCACAGGAGAGATTTCGATAGATTTCATAGCGAAAATGGTGTACGCACCGTTCTGGGCACCATTGGCCCGGTCGAGAATGGTACGCAGCACCTTGGTTGGTCTTGTATGTCCTCAAGGTCTTTATAGTCCGAATGCTCTTGAAGAATGGTTACCGGCACGTGTACATCTCACGCAAATTTGCGTTGAAGCATGGCTTCATTCCCTCCGACGCAGCGCCGGGGCACTATGGCTACAGTGGCCTTGTTAACCTTGGCAAATGGCCAATCACATTGAAAACAGCTGCGGACTTCGCTGATGCAACACAAACTAATGGTGTTCCCGATACAGCGCAAAGTTCAAGTCACCCAAGGTCCAGCAAATCAACAACAGTTATAGTTCCCGTCTACTTGTCCGAGGAGCCACATTTTGACGTTGTACTGGGCCGCTCGTTCTTTGAGAAACGTCAAATAAAGGTTTCTTCTCTGGATCCTACTGAGGTCATTTGTCTTGACACTGGGGATAAAATTGAGTGTGAGTTGGTTGTACTCAAAGATGGTAGGGGTGAGATTGTCATTGTTACATAGGATTTCGGTATATAGGATCTTTAGTACACAAGATGTGTTATACACAGTTAATAGGAAATCCCGCTGTAAGGGCTTTGCCCTAGCCAATTGGCAACTCCATTTGCCACCAAAAGTATAGTTGAGTCTAGAAAAGAATCGGTCTCTTTCACATAATGGACTCCTTCTTGAACATGGAAAATGCATATGCTGTGCCTATCATAGAGAACATTTGCTGGCGACTCCATCAGGATATGAGTATCACTCACTGTTCCTCCATGTGGAAATTCATATTTCTCAGAAGTCTACCCGCGCCGACGCTTCGTCGGCATAAAAGGCATCGATACATTGTCGGCTGCTTCCAATATATACCTCGTTCGTTCCATTGGGGGTCTTGGTTGTGGTGTAGATGGTTGTGTTCGAGCTGCAAACGCGTTAAAAACAGCATGGAATGACGCACACAGAACGTACACCCTTCCTCCAATGCATTACAGTCTTGCCGTCAGGATGACACGTGGTACAACAAAACGGAGCGCTCATGCTGTCTACTTGTGAAAGCGTCGCAGTGAGAGGATCTAGCCACTGGCCACAACTACGAATGACACGAATAGCGAGTGCTGTAGAGGACCTGAATTTCGGAGACCATGGTGTAGAGCCGAGCGCACAGTTGATGCTTAGGGCGACTTGGGTTTCGACTGAAACGTTCCCGGTCCGAGCTCCACGTAGGCGCTTCGGGAAATCGAAAACGCAGTTGTGGGCAACGGCATCGATCCAGAAGAGTAACTGGTCGCACCCATTACAGACAAAGACGCTGGTCGCCAGTTGACGGATATCCCCCGCTGGCGCATAGTCCTTTGGGTACCCAGCCTTGATGATAGCAACAAGCTGTTGATCGACACGTCTTCGCCAGTCTCTCGCTAGATTAGGGAGGGCAACGAAAGCCGGTAAAAAGGAATCACGATCTACGATTATGTCGGCAGGTGCTTTAATAATATCATCAAAAGGTCCAAAGATAGCAGCGTCAGCGACGTGAGGCAATACGTCGATGTCAGTGTTCGGGAACGATGCGGGTTGGCTTAGGAAATCGGTCCATGCCTGGACGAGAATCTTCCGTCGAGGATTATAAACCATTTGTTCGGTGCGGACGGTCCGCAATGCTGACATATATGCCGTTAGAATGGGGCGGATGCGGCTCCAAACTGCATAAGATTAAAGTATTAACACAGATTCCCCCAGAGAATTCATTGCACCGACTTCGAGCAGTAAGAGGCCGCGAATTTCTGATTGCAGGATGCCTGGAGATTTTCCACCATGTATGATAACCAATTTCAGGTTTCCACCCTTCTGCTTCTAACCACTCCCGGATGCTAAAAAAGCCGGGCGTAAGCAAGTTTATATATGGCTCACAGCTATCTTACATTTGACTTCGCTCCTCTCGGATCTGGCGTAACTCATCGGAACGGGCCATGCTGACTGAAGCGACCCATGTTTGGCATGCTTCAGAGTGCTTCAAGGCCACATTATTACGGTCATGAAACCCACGAGGTAAATGTAGCACACCTCACGAATAGCACGCACGGTTTTCTCTCTTTCCTCGATGATCACCATTTGCTCGGCACGACTCAAGCCATTGAGCTGGAGAACGAGAGCCTGGTATTGTGAGGTTTGAATCATCTCGGTGTGCCCTATATATTATCAGTGCACCGACGCAGGAAACATGAGTTATTCATACGTAAGCGCACGTCGCGATATGTTGGAAGAAGTTCAGCATTGCTATGACAGAGTAGAGTGGGGACAGGTTTCAAAGAGGCTGCCTCCATACTGAGAAATAATCTTCGTTTAGAGCAAGAGCACACAATGGAAAGTCGTACTTTGTTCTGCCCCTCAGACATGGGCCGCAATATCTTACACGAAATTGCCAAATTATGTTGTGACCAACATCCCCACAGCTCTGCGCGTATCATATCAGAGAACGTCCTTATGGTACCAGTATCGAACAGCAGAAAACCCGACTCACGTAACAGTGCGGATCGAATGCAAGGCGTGCATACTGAGGCTCGGACAAATCTGTCGGACAGTCAGGCAGTTTCGGGACAAGGGTCCGCGAGGCCCTCCACACAAAGGCATTCGATTTGCGCAAGAGCAAGTTCCGAAATGCTTTCGAAGTGCGAGCCAAATTGAGGAGATCAAGCGGTTTCAGAAACCCAAAGATCTGTGTTGCGATGAATAATGATAAGTTGAATGTGTGCCCGCAAAAATTGGTGCTTACTTCGAAAAGAACATCCAAGCTAATGGTAGGTAACAGGGAGAGCCCCCCTTTTCTGGCCCTGGGCCTGTTGAGTGGCTTGTTCGCCTCAGCTTCTATTAGGGATTCAGGGCATTGGGTATCATCTCTAGGTCTCTTCATGATGTCTGCGAAGCAAAGTGCGTCAGCGGAAGGTAGATGTGACCAGCGGTGCCAACTCACGCAAGGGAAATGGCCTTGGAAAACTCAAGAGTGGCACAGGGCCTGGACCCGGGGGACAGCTCCTCGGAATAGCACGGTGCAGCGTGGAATAAACAGAAATTGAGAAGAACGAGGTTATTGAAAACGGGAACGAGAGCGAGTTCAGTTCTGATCAAGTACAGTGGAGGCTGTAGGATAAGCGTTGGAGGGAAAGCATGAAATACGCGCTGCATGATTATATGGCGCGGCAGCTGATTGATAAAGACGCGCCTCAAAATGGCTCCAAGGTTAGTTTGAAAACAGCATTGCGGCGACTTATGTAAGCAGCATCTAACCTGCCACCCACTGTCTGCCACCGCCACTAGGAATGCTGTCGTTTTTTGCGATCAACGCAACTTGTTGGAACGTCGACGTGCCTCTTTTAAACTTGCGTATAAAATACTTTATGACATTTCAAGTCCTGGACCGTTTTATGATAGTCCTTAGTAACTAAGTAGCTATCATAATTTATCCTTAGTCAGACCCTGATAGATATCACAATATGATTTACTTACTAAGTGGTTGTAGCTATAAGTATATCGGGTTATACGATGCAATTTTAAGACTACTCAGGTTTGTCATTCTTGTCGTAGACCGACAGCAGACAGTTTTTTTTTATTCAAAGATGAATGTCAATATCGGAAAGGGGCGTAAGACTTCTTTTTTTCTGTCTAATTATTTATACAGTTTATACTCCGCTACTCATCATGACGTCTCTCGCCGTGTCACATGTTCTCCGCTTGTATGTTTCACAGTCGTGTCTGTCGTCCATAGGCACTTTTAATTTGCAAGCTTGGCCGGTTAGAATTAAAGCTTAATAAAGCCGTATCTCCTAGCATGGTTTCCCAAGTTCCGGGAGCTTTCGAGTTCATCACGCATGTCACATGGACGTGTAGATGACTAAGCCATTAGCCAAGGTGTTAACTCTTGCAGTACTTGTTAACGCTTTCCCGTCGACGGTTTCTAATACCATAAATCTCGTTTACCTACCATGTCTGGGATCTGCAGACCACGTCTTGCTGAGGAGCGCAAGCAGTGGAGGAAAGACCATCCTTTCGTAAGTCCCCCGGCGGCTCGGATGCGCTCTCATCCCGACTTGTTCTTTCGTGGTTGCTTGACTGAAATATTCCGCCCGATATTTTAGGGATTCTACGCCAAGCCAGTGAAAGCTGCAGATGGCTCCATGAATCTCATGGAGTGGGAAGTGGGTATTCCTGGAAAAGTTGGTGTAAGTAGCAATATTGGCAAAAACATGCGCGTCAATTACTGATATATACTTCTCCAGACACCTTGGGAAGGTGGCCTTTACAAGCTTACCATGACTTTCCCTGAAGGTGATTCGTCCGTATGTTTCTAGGCTGCCATCATATTCATATCACACCATGTAGATTATCCATCTAAGCCACCCAAATGTACGTGTAATCACACTCTACGTTCGCTTGAATATGAGTGTACAGTGTGTAGGTAAATTCACACCCCCACTGTTTCATCCAAACGTCTACCCATCAGGAACTGTCTGTCTTTCTATCCTGGATGAAGAGAAATCATGGAAGCCAGCAATCACTATCAAACAAGTCTGTAGTGCGCCCGTGCTCATGGTACCAATCTAATCTTTGTGCTTTTCTAGATTCTCTTGGGCATCCAAGATCTTTTGGACGACCCGAACGTGAACGATCCGGCGCAAAGCGACGCATATACAATGTTTAAGTAAGATTTTTTTTTCTTTGTCCGTGGATATCACAATTTATGTCTCCCACAGGAACGACAAGACTGCTTATGAGTAAGTTGTTTTTCCGCAAGGCATGGAATATCAGTTGACCATCCCTAGGCGAAGAATTCGGGGTCAAGCTCGGGAGAATATACCTAAGTAATGTAACAACTGTGTATCCGTATATATATTTTTGGTGCGATACATACATCTATGGGTAAACTTCCCTTGTTGCGATTCACCAGATGTGCATTTGAGGTTTTACATCAAGGTAAATTGGTAAAGTACTCTCAAAACTTGACGTACGACATCAGTACATCAACTTCTCGATTGCAATCTTAACACTGCGGATCTGACTCTGCAGTTCTCTAGCCTCGCTGGTCGTGACGCTGGCTGCGATAACGGGCCTAGATACATTGCATGCTCGTCCGAGAGCTGCCTTGGAAGGAATGAAGACGTATGGCACATTCTGTAATACCGTTAGTTAGCGGTTGACGTTGCACCGGCTTTAGGTGAACGTGCCTTTTCCTCGCAAAGAAGGGGAAGGTGCAACAAAATTTCCAGAGGCTCGGTGTCCGCGGTGAGAACAATGAACTCGGCCACTCCACGGTTAAGGGTCTTGGTTGCTGTAATATGGGATCAGAATACAACCCCAAGGGCTAAAGAGGTGGAAAGTGGTAATAAAGGGGCAGCAATAAAGGACGTGCTCACCTTCGTTGGCACCTTTTTTTAGTTGTTTGTACTGACCTGCCTGTTGGACCAAATCCAAGATCTGGGATGCCATCGTATCAGTCACATATGCAATGGTAACACAGAATGAAGGGGAAAACTTACGGAGTTAGTCAGGATTTCATCTGCAAGTGGCCATGCTTTACCCCGTGCTTCCGCCATTGTGAATCGAAGGGGTTTGAGAGCTGATGATAAGGATGAGTGACCTCACGTTGGATTGATCCTTGGTCACAAGAATGTTGTCGGGTACATCTTTTTACAATGAGTTTGCACGATTCCATAAACTTTTCGCTGATGTAATCATACTCCTCCAAAAGGAATATTATGTAACATTGTCTTCCCTTCTTTTTGCATGAGGGAGAAGCTCCGATAACCGCACACCAAAACATGTATATCATCCTACATTCATTTGTTCTTCTATCTTCCACCTTACTTCCCCCTGACCATAATCTTTCTTATTCGTTTTCCAAGTTTGCATAGAGCAGTGGCACTCGACTCGGAGTCCTCCATGGAAATACTACCAAGTATCTTACTTTACAGCTCTCAAATTCGTTTAGTGCTTGACATTTTCTGTTCAAGACGATCCCTTAAACTTGTTGAGGCCTGAGCTGGGCTGTGAGAAACGGATCTGCGTCATCGGAGCGGCAGCAGGTGGTCTCGCTGCTCTGAAAGTCATATCAGACTCTTCCTATGTCAAGTCAGGCAAATGGTCTGTTATCGCATATGAGGCTCGTACAAATGTCGGGGGAGTATGGTAAGTTCACATCACAACAATTCATTCGTTACTGAGCCATCGTCCTACCCAGGCTGCCTGCATTGCCTGTGGCTGATTCTTACGGTGTACCCTTGACGCCGCTTTATGAGTCTCTAACGACAAATGTGCCCCACCCTATAATGGGATTTACCAGCTATTCCTTTCCACCAGAGACTCCCTTGTTTCCGCGAGCACATGTGGTTCAGACCTACCTCGAGTCATATGCTACACACTTTAACCTTATACCTCTCATCAGGTTTGGTACCACGGTTACAGATGCACGATGGGAATCAACGCAGTGGATAATAACTCTTTCGGATGGCAAACAGCTCGCATATGATAACCTTGTCGTCGCAAATGGACACTATCATATACCTCGTATACCAGACGTGCCAGGGTTGGCGGATTGGGTAAAGCAAAGGAAAGCTTTTCACTCTGCATGGTATAGACGACCCGACCCTATTGGGGACAAAATCCTCATTGTTGGAGGCGGACCCAGCGGTCAGGACATTGCTGCTGAGATGTGCACCATCGCTTCGGTTGTTGTGCATGCTTTTGCAAACCCCCGGGAACCAACAATTGATATTAATTCTAGCAATCTCGTTCGGAAAGGTCGGGTTATTGAGTTTAGGGCCAACGGACAAGTTGTTTTTGATGATGGCACTGTGGAGGACAACATCGATCGTTGTATTTTGGCAACCGGGTTCAAGATGCATTTTCCCTTCTTCGAGGAATCTTCCATGATCAACAACAGTATGCCCCCAGACATCCCTCCACTAATTCCGGGCGAGCTATTCAATTCAACCTATCACGTATTTCCCCTCGAAAAATATTTATTCCCACTCCAAACTCGATATCCCGTCACCTCTGTTGCCTTCATAGGCCTCCTCACGTGGGTCGCGCCATTTCCACTCATGGAGGCTCAAGCGCACGCGATCGTGCAAGCGTTTTCCGACCCTTCATCTTTAGATCATATCACAGAGGCTGTCGACATCATTGGTCGCGCAGAAAAACTTAGGCAAGCTGGCGCTTCAACATCTCTTGACATCGCCAAAGCTTGGTTCCGATTGAACGATGAACAATGGGGCTATCGAGACGAGTTGTACGAATTCGCGCAGGGCGTGGAGTCTGGGACTCCCCCCATGAAAGTTCCGGAATGGGAGAAAGAATGCTATGATTTGAGGGTCGAAATGAGATCGGCTTGGGAAGGCTTGGAGAAGTCGGGTAAGGCGCAGGAATGGCTGAAAGACGTCGGGAAGAACGGGGTGCAGGATTGGGTAAAGTTGATGTATCGTGTGGTGGATTATGCTAGAAAACGCAACTCATCGGGGACCGCGAGACTGTGATTACAGCTTACTGTGGCACAAACCTTCGCTATGGTACTCTTCAAGACATTGACATTTTGTACTATGTTATCTCCGGCCCGCCGGGCAGCACCTGTCAGTCGACATTAGCACTTGACCTGACTGAAAATGACTCAGACATCATTTTGTATTTAAATGCTATCAGATTATACATGGATGGAACGTACTACATAAGATGACCTCCCAAAGCGCGCCAGGTCAACTGAGCGGTACACAACTCGTTCATGGTGATCGATCATCAGGAAATGAAGTGGCCCCTTCTATCTCTGTTACCACGAGTGAGTTCTCTCGTATATGCCAGGGCAGGAGCTCATTATCCATGTAGCGTTCAGAGCTATCCCTGATGTCGACCTCGAGGGATTCGGAGGACTGAATTCTGAGACGCACATCTACTCCCGTTACTCGCAAAACGTCACATCGAGAGTGGAACAGGTATTGAGCAAGATCAACGTAAGTCTCATTTCAGGAATGATTGGAACTTTGTCTTATCTTTCGTAGCAAGGATATGCGATCACATATGCATCCGGATTGGCCGCTGCGTTTTCAGTAAGTTGTGGTTAGCGTTTTCAAGCCGCGCGCAGGCAGTTGACCAGCCTGTCGGTCTGGTAGGCTCTTGTCCATTATAAGCCCAAACGCATTGCGATATCCGGAGGATACATGGGCTGTCACGGCACTATATCCACTTACATCAAAGGGAGGTTCTCCGATACCCCTATCATTGGCCTGGACGATGAATTCCAAGAGGGTGATCTCTGCTGGGTTGAGACCCCCGTGAACCCTACGGGCCTGTCGAGGTAAGTTTTCAAGCCGATCTTGTTTGGATAATTCCGTGATTGCAATGCATGCTAGGAGCATAGAATATTACGCAGGAAAGGTAAGTTTAATAAAAACGCGGATCATGCCCATGGTTGCTCATACGATGCATATGAGATTCATTCTGTCGGAGGGAAACTATTGGTAGATTCGACCTTTGGTCCTCCCCCTCTTCAATATCCATTCAAATGGGGGGCAGATTGTGTATTTCACAGCGGTAGGTCGTCATCATCGAAGCCAGAGGTGACAAGTCCTAATCTATCACCAGGAACCAAATACTTCGGAGGCCACTCAGATTTGCTCTGCGGAATCCTTATCTTCAGGACCGAGGCTGAACGTGGAGAGGTATTTCTCACAGAATTCACAAACTAACTAAGACCCATTTTTTGCCAGCTCTGGCACGATCGTTCATACATGGGAAACATGATGGGATCTCTTGAATCTTGGCTTTTATTGCGATCCCTTCGAACGATGCATTTGCGCATTCCGAGGCAATCGGCAAGCGGCACAGAAATTGCGCAATGGCTTAGCAAAGCTGTGATTCCCGAGGGCCAGGAATACGATGGAATTCCCGGTGGAGTGATCACCGAAGTTTATCATTCCAGCCTTCAGGGGACTGATGCCAGAGGATTTAACCCCTCGGTACAAATGGAAGGTGGTTTCAACGCTTGCTTCGCGATCTTGGTGCGTAAAAATGCCCCAAACAATGCATAATTCGGTTCTCAGTTTAGTAAAAGCTTTCGACAAGAGAGTACGCGGAGAAACTGCCACACTCACTGGAGTATTTTGTGGTAAGAAAGTTTCCGTTAAGAAGTGAGCGTCTTGATGACTGATGTACCTCAGCCGGCAACCAGTCTTGGTGGTGTTGAGTCGTTGGTGGAGCATCGCATCAAGTCAGACCCGAAGGAGAATCCTCTCCTTGTACGCCTAAGCATTGGCGTGGAGGAAGTAGTAGTGAGTCGTGACTTATTGTTTTGTTCTTGTTGAAAACTGACATTTACATCAGGACCTGAAAGACGACTTACGAAGAGCACTCGTGGAAATATCGAAAGAAAAATAGATCAATCAGAGCAAATGGAACAATACATGGGATATCACAATTTACATACCGTATGAGTTATAACTGGAATGAAAGTTTGGCTATGTTTAGAACTAAAGGCTTTGCCAAATAACAGTACACACGGTCCAATGGACGCGTCGTAAGCCGCGTCATCTACAATATCCATACAGACCACCATGAACTCCATTTTACAGCGTTACTCAGGATCAAGTGCACGAGGTCGGTTTTCGAAATCGGTTGTTGAGGAGGACAATGATTTCTCAGATGCAATGTGGGGGTCTGAGGCTGGCTTTGGTACTTTGGCCAAAGGAGTGCCAGGATTCGTCGTCCCATCCGTTCCAGATGTGGGTACACAACTTCTGTCATCGAGCACAATCAGACATTAAGCATGTTACAACTTGCACAGCCTGCTGCATTCTTGAGGCTACACACTGATGATCATGCAGACCCATCATGCAGAATCAAAATCCAGCATGGAACAACCACACTTGCATTTAGATTCCAAGGTGGCGTTATTGTAGCTGTCGACTCCCGTGCTACCGCGGGGAGCTACGTTGGTGTGTGTGCACCAGGGATAATTATTGCTTTCCTAACACAATCTTTAGCATCGGGAACAGTCAAGAAGGTCATTGAGATCAACCCTTACTTGTTGGGTACGATGGCTGGCGGTGCTGGTATGAGGTTGACTCCCTATATTGATTGTTATTGACGTCTGTATCAGCTGATTGTCAATTCTGGGAAACGTACCTTGGCATGCATTGTCGATTGCATGAGCTCAGGAACCGAGAACGGATATCAGTATCGGCTGCTAGCAAATACTTGAGCAACCTTGTGTATAGTTATAAGGGAATGGGTCTGAGCATGGTCAGCCTGTGTATGTTGTATGTCCTACTGCTTTTACTGACGGTTTTCAGGGTACGATGATTTGTGGCTGGGACAAGACAGTTAGTGCCAATGGAAACTTATGGGCGATGCACGACTGATTCATGTTCTTCAAGGGTCCAGCAGTATTCTATGTTGACTCAGATGGTACGCGATTGAAGGGTGATTTGTTCTCAGTGGGTTCAGGAAGCACTTTTGCATATGGTGTCTTGGACCAAGGGTACCGGTGGGACCTTACGGATGAAGAAGCCCAAGAATTAGGACGACGAAGTATCTATGCCGCTGGACACCGAGATGCGTTCTCGGGCAACAGTTGTAATCTATACCACGTGAAGGAGGATGGCTGGAAATTCATTGGTACGTTAAGAGAGGCATTTCTTTACGTGCAGTTGTTATTTACTTTCATAATTTTCAGGCAACTATGATATTACGAAGCTGCACTATGAAGGACCAGGAAATGTTGCCGGTTCCCCTGGTCATGGTTACGGTTACGACCTGCGTGTAGAGGGACGAAGCTCAGCCAACCCTCCTGAAGTGACAGCCCAAGCATGATGCTTTACTACATAATTTTTTTCTGTAGTAAAATTTGAAGCAAATCTGAAGCAAAGCTCTACGCACCGTAGTGTGATTGTGTGATGCCTTTCCTTTCTTAGTTCCCACCTTTTGGGAACACATGAGAAGGTTGGAGTTCATAGGTGGACACCCCCATGTATTATAACGACAGCTTGCATGACGGAACACTTGCGCACTATGAAGCGCCTATTCTCCAAGAAAACCAAGAATGCGGGCTCTCCCATGTCTTCTGCTCCTGAGCCGTCAATCGTTGGCGGTACTAGTGCGACTCCGGCGGTAGGAGTCTCTGCCAAGACTGATCTGACTTTGCAACCGGGTTTTGTACAAGCACCTCCAGTCCCTAATCCTTGCGAGCAGGCCGCATTAGAGGATGATATTGAGCCGCCGATCGTCGGTCGAAGTACGACACTGCTCCCTGCCAAGACCGGTCTGCAGCGGGGTTTTGTGGTTCCTCCAGTTCCACACCCTCATCCTTACGAGCACATTGCGCTGCTTGCATCGGATGATGGCCTACTCATCCGCCCCCATGATGGTGGTACTGGACCACCTTTAAATCCTGCATCACATGTCCGTGTGTCATGGGGAAAGGCGGCGAACATAGCAGAACTTCTCAGTAGCGGCGGAGGCCCTTCCGTTGATTGGAAAGAGAGCGTAATCGTTTATGGAATTGTTGGTTTGATGTCCTTATTCAATGGTAACAAGACTTCATCCGCCGATTACATGAGGTGAAATCAATGCTGAATGCTCTCTACTAGCCTCATATCTCTTGGTAATAACATCTCGGTCTCATGTTGGGCAACGTAAGCGACCTCCATCTACGAAAATAGTAATGACACTCACATGAGGCTCAGTGTTTGATGCCTCGCATCCGATTTATGGCGTGAAAAACGTTGTGTCTATACCACTTATAAAGGACCGCGCCAAAACAGTCCTTTCACGCATAGCGTCTCGTAACGCGTCCGGACACAGGCCCTCCCTTCTTGTGGGCGACGATGCTGATCAACAGGCCCCTGGTGAACCTCGGGTGAAATTCGCAGATGAGGAAGACGTCAAGATCATGACACCAATCGCCGAACAAGTGAAATTCTCAGTTAACAGCGACGATCGACCTGCCTCACCCGAATTGTCATCTGGTGCTTCGACTCCTGCTTCTGACGATATGATAACAAATTCTCCCGTAATGACAATTGCAAGTCGCATGTCGTTCTGGGGCCATCCATCGAGGCGCGAACCAAGCTTATCCGAAGCAGCAGTTAGGGACATAGAACATTCTCTTTTTGATGAGCGAGAATCTCTTGCCTCCGTCGTTCAAGATATCCAGGAAGAGGCTGGTGAAGTGATAAGTTCCATCATAGCTGCAACCGCGCCAGCGCCGAATAGTTCGGAGCAGCGTTACACTGAGCTCGAGGAACGCATCTTACGCGAATGTATTAGGGAATTCACGAAGGGCGACATGTATTTCTCCCTTCATTTCGGTGTGTTCATGTATTGTAGCCTGCCGAGTACGCAACTCATTGGTTTCCACAGACATTACAAGATCATTGCAACACAAGCATGAACAATTCTCCAAGCTGCATGCTCAAAACAAACTACTTGCAGAACTAGACGCTCTTCCAAAGGATAAAAATGCAAATGTTAATCCACTAGACGACCAAGTGGATGTTCTCTTCGAGCCATCTCCCACGTTGCCGCTGTGGAGACGGGTCGACCGTCATTTCTGGTGGAATGAATGTTTATCAAAGCCACTTATTGACGCTGGTGTAAGTGCCTTCGACCATGGGTTCGAGATTAACTGATACAATCTGTTCCATAGCTTCACTCATATGTGACCCCAATAATGCAGGGATACATCCAGATTTCCTCGTTTGATCTACCTGAAGATAATTCCGCCACGCAAGGTGATTCAGTCGGTCCCGTGGATTACATCGTTATCTCGCGACGCTCCAGGGAGAGGGCCGGTCTGCGATATCAGCGCAGAGGTGTGGACGACGAAGCTTATGTAGCTAATTTTGTGGAGACCGAAACAATCACGAGAGTTCAGGTGAGCAGGTCCGTTTGCACTAATCCCCTGGGTCTAAATCTCCTCAGAGGAATGGAATAAGCAACGTGTTCAGCTATGTGCAAATTCGAGGCTCAGGTGAACATGATTTTGATAAACACCCAAATGCACTACATAACTTCGACCATGTCTAGTTCCGCTGTTTTGGACGCAATCAGGTTACAGCATGAAGCCACCTCCTGTCCTTGCACCCGAACGAACCTCTGAACAAAATTTGGATGCCCTCAAACGCCATTTCCGTCACACTGTCCCTGCGTATGGTCCACACGTAAGGCTCACAGTCGATGTATAATACCCACTCATTTTCCCCTAGACCATTGTAAATCTTACTGAACAACAAGGGAAGGAAGCGATGATCACTCAAGCATATCGCGAATATGCGGCTAAGTTGGATGCTAAGGATGTTCGGTAAGTTTGCAATGACGGGCCTTGAAGGAGTTCCAACTTTGTCATAGATATTGTGAATTTGATTTTCACCGTGAAACGAGGGGGATGAAGTCAGTATCATTTGCCTGCAGACAATGCGCCTCTGATTATTAGCAGATATGAAAATATTTCCAAGCTCATCAATCAACTCGAGCGTGTATTTGAAAGCCAAGGGTATGAGTAGCACTGTAATCCGATCTTCAATTTGGGAGCTCACTGCGATAGGTTTTTCTGGGTTTCGAATAACCTCCTTCTATCAAAACAGAAGGGTGTATTCAGGGTCAATTGCATTGACTGTCTAGACCGTACCAACGTTGTCCAAGTAAGTGGTGGATTCACTCATTGCATCCTTTTCTCAAGATCGCCATAGTCTGCCTTCGCGAGGCATATTATGAGTATACAACTTGGGGCTGTAGGGTTGAACCCTTCCCAGAACGGAAAGTCGGGAATGGATGTTATCTTTAATGATGGTCAGTGACTGCCATTCATTGATGGATGGAGTTATCAATATTTGCACAGTCTGGGCCAACAATGGCGATGCGATAAGCCGAGCATAGTAGGTGTATGATGACCTATCAGTAGGCTTGCTCTTACCTAGTCTTCCCCGAAGTGCCGGCACGTCTGCTTTGAAGGTTAGTCTCTAGATGAACCACGAAGACCGCCTAGATTGAGCGACCTTTTTTGTTTGGTAGGGTGATTTTACCAGGTCAGCCGATGTCATTCTTAATATTTTCACCCTTAACTCCATAAAATAGAACCGGGAAGCGTGACTTGGGGGGCCTTCTCAACGATGGTGTGAACTCACTCGCTAGAATGTACAGTGCGACTTTCAGCGACTGGTTTCGTCAAGCTGTCCTCGACTTTATGCTTGGCTGTAGGACACTGTCTGTTTTCGAAGAATTCCTCATCAAGTTACAGTCAACTGACCCTAGGGAGCTCATTCGCCTATCAAAGATCAGAGCAGAAGCTATAGCGACTTCTGTCGCTCGCGTGTTGTCTGAAGGCGAAACTTTGATATCAGGATGGACGGTCTTCAGTCCAGAGCGCTTGAATGTTAAATTCGATGACCGATTTGAGGAAAAAGTGTTACTCTTGGTAAGGTTCATGGTCTGGCATTGGAATGCGTTGGACTGATCATGGATTAAGAGTGCCCGTGCTCTGTACATCGTTGTACGTCGTTGAGTGACGTGATATAGGTTGGTAGTACCTACTGACTGCCCTGAAGAGCTATGATTACAGGTTGGAGAAGGCCAAGTTGTACATCCGAGTCCCTCTTGATACAATCATACGACTTGAGAAAGGTCACTGTCTTTTTTTGCAAGTAAAACAGCTAAAGTATAAATATCGGACAGGTGCTTATATCATCTCTCCTCTGGAAGACGCGAGCAGAGATCCCGTGCAGAATGCCGGCTTTTCGGTTCACTGGCATTCCAGTGATCGAATCAGCATGCGCATGACGAGTTATTCAATTAGAAACAGCCCAGAAGACGCCCCAGTAACGTCTTCACCACCACCATCGGCTGGTAGTTCAAACAGGCTCAAGCCAATGCTGCTACGTCGCGAGCCAACGAAGAATGTCACGTTGTCGAGGATCATGTCCAAAGTTTCGGAGGACGCGAGCGGTGCGTCTGACACTTGTTTCGCAGCTTTCAAGGTGCTGCCGGTGGAACCTGCTCGAATCAGAAGCGGGTCCAGTACGAGATATGCAGAGCCTGCAGATGACCTAGCAGGAGCGACGGCTTGCAATCAAGTCGTTGACATGATGGTAGACGTCATCAAGCGAGCTTGCGAGGATACGGGGAATTTCCCTGTTGTCATGGATCGCGATGTAGTCAGGTGAGCAAGCTACAGACAGTCTCTCTTAAGCGTAGACTCATTTTGAGATCAGTCTCGCCGAGGCTCAGAAAATGACGAGCATCTATGCCAAAATGGAGTATGGCATGAAGCGGTTACTTTGGCTGGGAGCTCTTGCCTAGTGAAACTTAGATGATCGAGACCAGGGTACTTAACTAGCAACTGGACAGGATTCGAATACAAATTTATACAATGAAATTGAACAAGGCGCTGTTCTTCAAATAAAGCATTAAGGTCTAGGAAGTTCTGGCACTCTTCTAGAATCTGTCTTCATACGGCTCCTGGCTCCTGCCAGCTCCTGACTAGGCCGATTTAATGCCCTAAGTAACGGGAAGAAATATGTAAACTTGGAACCACTCCATTTTTAATTATGTAAGCGATATATCTGCACACCCAGCAGAGACCTTCCAACTTCATCTTTTCTACCGTCACCACCCCAGCCTCCCACAATATGGTTCTTCTTGTCACTTCCGATAATGTGCAATTCCAGGTCGACAAGGAAGTCGTTGAACGCAGTGTCCTCATCAAGAATATGCTTGAAGGTGAGTCTCCATAGTCGTTGCCACCCATAGGAGTAATTTAATCCTGTTCAGATGTTGGAGAGTCCGATCAGTCAATTCCTTTGGCGAATGTCTCCTCTAGCGTGTTGAAGAAGGTAAGCGACTCACTTATTTTTGGATCAACGTTTTCTTCGTCGTGGAGCTTGACAGAGCATTTGCTGACGCTCGACTTCGGGACAGGTCATCGAGTACTGCGAACACCACAGGGGCGAGCCTTTGCCTAGTGCAGACGCCGACCAGAACCAGGACGAGACCCGCAAGCGCACAACCGATATCAGCGAATGGGACCAGAAGTTTATCACTGTTGACCAAGAGATGCTTTTCGAGATCATCCTTGCCGCAAATTATCTCGACATCAAGTCGCTCCTGTGAGTCGCAAAGCCGATATTCAAACTGCTCCCCCTCAAATTTTGCAGTGATGTTGGCTGCAAGACGGTGGCGAACATGATCAAGGGGAAGACCCCTGAAGAGATCCGTCGTCTCTTCAACATCGTCAACGACTTCACTCCGGAGGAAGAGGTGTGTGCTTGTTTATCTCTCTCACTACGATCACAAGCTAAAGCTCTTTCGATAATAGGCACAAATCAAAAAGGAGAACGTGAGTCCCGTTATTGACCGTTTGACATCTTACACATTGTCTCAAAATCTTTTTGCAGGAATGGGCAGAGGACCGATGAGGCGTCAGGATATAGAGCTCACAGTACCATTTACTTCCTTTCTTTCCATGTGTTGCAGTTTGTTCAATTAGCATCATTTTCTGGCGATAATCGACCTCTCAGTAAATTGCGGGAACTATTTACAGGGCTGGGTAGTCATGTCAGTGCTTACATAAGTCAAGCCCTCAAAGAAAACATACATACTTTCACAAGCTGTTCTCATTTTGTTTTCTCGTTTATGCCACGGATCCCAACCATTCCAGGAACTGTTGTTCCTCCGCACTCTGAGCAAGGACGATGGCTGAAGAATCATGTAGCGAGACTTTGCCAGTTAGACCATGAGCGGTAAACTTCTTATTTACAGTGATATAATGCCGGATGCTCATACCTTTAATCCTCAGATTTCCTGGTAGTCAACCAGTCAGTTTTTCATTGCAACATTTGCAGGAGTTAGAACAACGCGAGTAAGTGGTAGACTTTGTCCATGCGAAAACCACACCCATCCATTGTCCTGCCTAGTTATTGGGTATGCGAGAAGTCTGATGGCGTTCGCGTCCTCTTCTTCCTTCAAACCGACCTCACGACAAACACTCAGGCAGTTTACCTTGTGCGCGTCTACTTCGTCTTTGTACACAATTCCCCTGACGCAACCTAGATCGACAGACACAATGACTATTATGAGGTTCCAGGATTTTGGTTTCCCCATCACGAAAGGCGGAAGGAACCATTGAGAGACACGATCGTCGACGGAGAACTTGTCATTGATGCAGACCCGTTCACGAGGAAGGTAAGACAGTTTTGCAGCATTGCTTAAGCGCTTACGTCAAAACGCCGCAATTTTCATAGGAAACTCTGCGTTTTCTTACCTTCGATTGCCTTGTGGTTGATGCGCAGAACGTCATGTCTCGGACACTGGACAAGCGATATGGTGTACGCACTTTATCCCTCCACCTGCCGCCCTGTGCACTAACTAAATCTGCAGCGTCTCAAAGAATGGTTTTATAAACCCTTCGCAATGACGATGCAACAGTTCCCTCAAATGGTTGAAAGTCAACCTTTCGAGTGAGTGATTTGACGCAAACGTATGGTTATTTCTGACATAACACTTAGCATAAAGGTTAAAAGTATCAGCTTCTCCTATGGTATTGAAGAAATTTTCCAGACAATCATTCCCGCCTTGCACCATGGCAATGACGGGCTCATTTATACCTGCGTGGAGACCCCGTACTCGTGTGGCACAGATCCGAACATGTGAGTCTGTTGTCTGTAGTTGGACGTAACATTAATCTCGATTTCAAGACTGAAGTGGAAACCTCCGTCTGAGAACTCCATTGATTTCAAGCTCGTCTTGCGGTTCCCGCCGTTGATGAGTAATCCATCGAGACCGGACTATCACGCGAAGCCGTTCTTTGGTCTTCATGTGTATTGTGGCCAAGAACACGGACAACCGAAATACGAACCTTATGATGCGCTTTATATTGAGGATGAGGAGTGGGAAAGGTGGGGATTTGTGCTCAATGACTTGATCCGAAGGCGACTAATGTTGTCTGCTAGGATGAAGTCATCGGGCGAACAAATCGATGATAGAATCGTGGAGGTTCACTGGGACCCTGTAACTTCTCATTGGCGTATGATGCGCTTTAGGGATGATAAACCCCATGGCAACTATCGGACGGTGGTCGATAATATCATTCACAGCATTGCCGATGGAGTTGAGAAGGATGCGGTAAGTTATTTGGATACTTATCCAGCTACAATCTGCTTACGTTCGATCTAGCTTCTCGAGCGCTCGGCGACAATACGAAATGCCTGGAAAGCTCGTCACACTCGGTCGCAGGCACCCCACCAGAGAGCTCCAGACACTGCCATGCGAGCGTTATCAAATGGACCCTCAGCAGGACATCTTCCACCACCATCGGACGTTCGCTTAAGATATGGCCCTCTCGCAGCGTCACGGTGGAGTAGGGTGTCCGGGCCTGAGATGTTTGCTGGCATGTGTCGATGATGCACACGCTGCTTTGCGTCTAGGATCACCTGCCTATAAATCCTGCGCAACCGGGATATCACGAACTATTCGTCCGTCAGATTGTTGGCACCTGTTGGAAATTGCTTCCGCGCCTTCCATTACATCTCCGGTTGGAACAGTTGAGCGGCAGCGACTCAGTTCGTTCCAGGGTCTGGAGGTTGTTCCAGATATCTGGAGGACTGGCTCCACATGGCATTTATGCTTACTTTGTCCAAGGGATGCAGCAACCTTCTGAATCAATCTGGCAACAATACATACCGATCTTGTTTCACTTGTATCTGCTCGAATTGTAGATAGGATAGTTTTTTTGGCATCAAAGCGTCAAATTGGACAAGTACTGGGTGACATCGTTGGCAAGTATACTACGTTGTATGGAGAAACGTCGTGGCACGTCGTAAAAGAACAGACAATGGATTGATTTGGATGGAACGCATTTTGGGAACAAGACGGGGTGGGAAACAGAGATGGGTGCATGTCTAGTCGTTACAGAGTCATGATGAGATAGGAAAAGGTAACAAGTACGTTGCGTTTTTGGGTCTTACGCCATTATGACCGCGGAAGTGAAGTAGAGGAAGGTATGGGGGGACGTAAAAGGCGTTGCGTGGGCGTACATCGTGAGGCTTTCAAACGCCTTTCGATCAGAAAAAGAAACATGCCCTCGCTTGGGTCTCTGAAAAGTTTTCAGAGCTGTACGCGTGAAAATTACAAAAATTGCCGTGATGAATGTATGCAAGAAATGTGATAGAATGAGGTTGAAATGGATAAAATCGGGAATGGAGAAGTGGTGGGTAGCGGTTGGTGGCATTGTGCTCTGGCGAGGGTAGGATTTGAGAGCGAGGAATGGTGGACACTTAGCGAAAGATATTTTGATCGAGTGAGAAGGACAAGGCTCCGTCGGAAAAGTAATTGACTTCATCTCCAAGGTCTTGGTGGTCGGAGAAGCCTGCGAAAGAGTAGGAGCGCATTCCGAAGAGCGTGAATGAAGGTGGGGGGTTGACTTCTGGAGAGGATGGCGCGAATTCGGATGGGAGTTGAGCACTGTGAGAGCCTGAGTCTGCATCAATTATGCCGAAACAAATGCTTTCCAAAGGAGCATTGTGCATCTCAGGTGTAGACTCGAAGGAGGAGAATGAGGAGTCGCGTCCATGCCTTCCGGGCGGAGAGTGAGGCGCGATGGAGAGCGCGGCGAACTGACTCATGGGAACAGACTAGATAGTAACGTCAGGTACCGTGACTATGAGTGTACAACATGGAGGAATTTACCTGGGCGAAGTCTACAGGGGGAAGGTCATACAACACCAACGGGGGCGTCTGTGGGCTGTCAGAGCCCGACAGCGTAATGGCGCCACCCGCGGGGACATACACGGCGTTTTGTACATCCTGGTCCAGTTCAGTCTGGTCCAGGGCGGCATCAAGGTCGCGCTGCCCATCAGAAACCCGCCACCACTCAATGTCCGCAAGGACCCTTCGTTCAGTCACTTCCGAGTCAGACGAACGACGGAACCCATGACCGGCGACACGCGCACGGGCATTGTTTGCACTACCATTTGATAGTGATGATGGGTAAGGGGACGATCGTACGGACGGAGAGGAAAATGAACGACGAAGGGAAGGCATTGA
Source organism: Rhizopogon roseolus (assembly GCA_930272055.1). Taxonomy (NCBI): domain Eukaryota; kingdom Fungi; phylum Basidiomycota; class Agaricomycetes; order Boletales; family Rhizopogonaceae; genus Rhizopogon; species Rhizopogon roseolus. The sequence continues at coordinate 92,712 of CAKNEV010000030.1, forward strand.
AGTGGGTTGGGGTGGTGACTGTTTGAGGACCGTTTGGAAATGAAGACGTCGACCAGACCAGGGAGCTGCCTACCGCAGAGCCTAGTGAAGGATAGGGAGGATGTGGAAGACAAGGAAAGGTGGGAAATAAAATATTGAGATTTTATAATTTCGGAAAGTTCATCAGATGTGACCAGGAGACGATGTGAAGCCGGACGTGAAAGGGCTCGGTGTCGCACTTTTACATACATCTATCCTTGATTTTTACGATCTCTGTCATCTCTAGCGTAAATCGTTGTTGTTAAACAAGAACCCCAAGGCCACCAACATAAGCGCACAACCGCACGCAATCCACCAGGGATGAATATTTGAATGTTCTGATTCCACAAATGCTTGACAACGTTGTGTTCTTCTTATCCAAGAACCTGGCATACAAGAGAAGTCGCCTATAGGATCATTCCGATCTAGATCACACGGTTGTCGTCTGATTCACTGCGATCAGCGCAAACGCGCTCGCGGCGCTGCACTGAACTTCTGGTCATCATTCAACGTTTCTCTCAGCTAGCTTTGGACTAGCTCTGGACTGGGCCCTCACAACATATCGTTGACTGCGCAATACATATGTATATATAAGTATTAACTTAGGTCCTGGTACCCTAGCGGCTCCTGCGGCCCGGCCCTACTACTTGACATAAATTCCAGGCTTCTCCCAAGCTGTCTACTTATACCTATCGGATTCCCGTGTTGAACTGATTGGCCATCAGCGCTGGCGCCGCCACTATCAAAGATTCCAAGCTACTATCACCTATCACAGGATTGATGTCTAAGTAATTCATGTTTCTCCAGTTCGCAGTCCGTATACAGTGGATATTACTTTGCTTCTGCCGGTAAATTGATTGATTCACCGTGCAGTAACAGACGCCCAGCTAATGCGATGACCACTAATATCAATGTCATTGACGCCCTATAGTACAAGTCCAGAGCTACCTCTATTAATGTCAAAGTGCTGTGGGATAACTAAGGTACAAAGTGCAAATTCATAAGTACTTGACTGACACCATCGAAAGACACATCGTGCTAAAAGATTCATAACGGAATAACGTATACCTTGTTCGCGCCCCTCTCTTCCGAGTAGCATCGTAGGAATGGAGTTGCGTATCTTTAGCATATCTACTATTACCACGTAGTTTGTCAACCAGACGTCAACTGACTCAACTCGAGAGCTCGAGTAAATAGGCGACGGGTATTCGTTCCCATTCGTCCAGTACTTATACGGGCTAGCTCGTCACGGTGCTGCATTACCACTTACTTGAACTCCGCTGGTAGATTACTGCGAACAATGGCAACCATCTACTACGGTCCTGTCATTAACCCGCAGTCACTCGAAGTCTACCTTGCCCTTCCCAAATGTTTGATTCTCGTCTCTCCGGATGGTGACATAGACCACGTATACGAGAATGTACAGAGCTCCCAGCTTCAAGATATCATCGCACAGCACGGTCATACCATCCCTGGTGCCTCTTTCGTCGAATTGAAGGAAGGGGAATTCCTCATGCCCGGCTTCGTTGATACCCATACAGTCCGTCAATGTGTTGTTTGCTCAGTGATACCTTATTCATCTTCACACACTCTTCTCTCTAGCACGCTTGTCAGGTCCCTAACCTTGGTGTGTAAGTCTTTTGAGTTGCATCCATCGTCACTTTATGCACTGATTGTCAGTGGCGGGGAGTTCGAACTCCTGCAATGGCTCGACAAGTATACGTTCCCAACGGAGGCTAGGTTCGAGGACGTCGAGCATGCCAAGCGCGTTTATCCAGATGTCGTGCGGCGTATAGTCAATTCAGGTGTAAGCAAATAGTCCAACATGCTCAATCATTGATCCCTGATGCTAAATTAGACAACCACATGCTGTTATTACGGTAGCTTGCATCTAGAAGCCACCAAGGTCCTAGCCAGTCTTGTCTACGCCAGAGGTAAGGCTATTTCTCCTAATCGCCTGCAAACAACTCGCTGAGGACGTACCACAGGTCAAAGAGCATTTGTTGGGGTGCGTATCTTTTCGGGAATGTACAACCAAACGTACTAATCATATATGTACATCAGAAATGCAACATGAATCAGAACAGCCCACCTAACTACATCGAGCCGTCTGTCAACGAGTCTGTCGATAACACGTTGGCTTTATTCAAGTACATTGAGGAATTACCGAGGACTCCTAGCGGCCAGCCATTAGTACATCCCATCCTTACGCCTCGTTTCGCCATCTCGTGTACCGAGGAGCTCTTAACGCGTCTCGGTCAAGTTGCGCAGGACAGGCCCAACCTTGCCATCCAAACTCACATTTCGGAGAACAAATCCGAGGTGGAGCTGACCAAAAGTCTCTTCAAGGCCGACAGCTATGCAGAGGTGTATGACAGGTTTCATTTACTTCGCAACAATACGATTCTGGCACATGGTGTCCAGCTCACCAAGGACGAAATGGTGCTGCTCGCCAAACGTGGTGTGGGAGTGAGTCACTGCCCAACGAGCAACTTCTACTTGAGCAGCGGCATGGCGAGAGTCGGTATGCTCCTGGATCACGGTGTGAAGGTCAGCCTCTGTTTTCCATGTTATCTACTTTCCACAACCGACATGCCCTTTGATCAGGTTGGGTTGGGGACAGATGCCTCTGGCGGCTACTCCCCATCCATTCTCAGCGCGGTACAACACGCCAATATAGCATCCAAGATGCTTGCTATGGCAGCTGCAGACAAGAAATGTAAATGTAGTAAGATCGACTCGGATTCATCAGACGAAGAAAGTCGACCGCATGGACGTCATGGTGCCTGCGATGGTGCCGATAAGAAGCATCCCAGGCGATTCACCAATGAAAGACTGTCTCTCGCTTCTCTCTTGTACCTTGCGACTCTAGGCGGCGCACATGTTTGCTGCCTGCAGGACCGCATTGGCTCATTTGCGAAAGGGAAGGCATTTGATGCTCTTCTTGTTAACGTCCGAGACGAAACAGGAAACCCTGGCATGTGGGGCTACAATTCCAACCGCGACTTGACCGTTGGGGTCACTGCTCAGAGTGCAGACCAGAACTTGACGGAGTGGTTAGAACGGTTTTTGTTCTGCGGAGACGATCGGAACATTAGGAGAGTGATAGTACAGGGAAATATCATAGGTGGACAAGAATACCCACATTAGATACCTTAGAAGATCTCCATTGGAAGCGAGTTTGGATCCATGATTCATATTTACACATATGGGACTGTAACTATTAGATTTGTATTATGTACATGATGATGTGAATCATGATAGGAAGTAGTGGCGAGCGCCGAGCAGCCATTTTAACTCATTGAAGCTGCGAGGACATTGACTCTGTCGTCGATCTCGAAGTAAAGACCGTTGTCCAGTGTCCTGAGACACTCAGGAATAATATTACTGTAGTGTTGCTTTGATGACCACAGCCTTCGGGGTAAGAACAAAGCTGGTGATTCTACAGAAACAAGCTTGAAAGAAACATCAGCGTACTTACCTAATGAAAAAAGGTCTCATCAAACGTACATCTTTTAGCTATTTTTCCTGGCTTTAGTTCCTCGTATCTATCGTTGTTTGTCAACACACATGATCAGGGGGGGCTTCGCAAGGTTGCATGTCCCGCTCCGACGGAGTTGGCCTCATCGTGATGGCTTGAAGTATCTTGTATGTGGTATCAATTATTGGGACAGTATGGGATTCATTCCAGGGTCGTGACTATCAGACCTGTAGTACTCTTGAATCACGCTGGGCACACCAGAATTCGTTGACCAGAAGTCGCTCTGTCTCCTCCGCGGCGATCAAGGAAGTTGTTTCTTCAGAGCAGCTGGGTGTCACAGAACCAAAAGTTCACAGTGATCTTCCCATTGCCAACTCCGACGAGCGCAAAGTATCCATTCTCTGGAGTCCACAGAGCTGGTCTCGATTGTATGAACCTTCTTCCTCGTAGTAATACACGATGCTAATCATACTAATCGTCAGTCACAATGTCTGGTTGCGCGACCACTGCAGATGTCCAGACTGTTTCCACCCGATAACAAAGCAGCGACTGCTCAATACATTTGAAGTAGCTCAGCAAGATGCTAATGGTGTCGTTGATTAAGATATTTTGCAGATTCCTGCTGATATCAAACCTATACATGTACAAGGGTCCACAAAGGGCCTCGAAGTTGTCTGTGAGTCGGCTCAACTGCCTTCTCAACTCATTTTGATTACTTTGCTCAGGGCCTGGATTTAGCACCGAAATGCATTCTTCAGTTTACCCATGGGAGTGGCTACAGGCCAACGCATACGATCGACCTCCTACTACCCCCGACCGGTTGTGTGTTCTCTTCGTTAACCTGTATTTTATACTTATATCACGACTTTAGGAAAATTCTTTGGGGATCGAAGATTGAGAAGTCACCGCCCTCCGTGACTTATACAGAGGTTATGAATGATAGCGACAAAGGACTGTATAAGTGGCTAGCAAACGTCGTGCGCATGCAAATCGAGAGCTTTAGGCGTTTGTCTTATCCGCGTACAGGACAAATTTGGTTTTTGCTTCGTCTCGGGGGTTCCTGCAACGCCTGAGGCCACGGAGGAACTTTGCCAACGTATCGGCTTTATCAGAGAAACCCAGTGTACGTCCTCCGCGCCAGTACATGATCTCCTCGCTCTGAATGAACGTAGATGGAAAGTTTTGGGAATTCACTGCTGACCTTTCAAAGGGAGACACCGCTTACACCACAATGGCATTGGGAGCACATACTGATAATACTTATTTTGTACGGAGTCGACTCACACTATTCCTAGCGCCACTGATCTTTTGGAAACTTAGACCGACCCTTGCGGTCTTCAGCTTTTTCATCTCCTATCACATACCGAAGGTTCTGGAGGAGCAACACTTCTTGTAGATGGGTTCTATGTCGCTGACCTCATGAAGGAGCTGCACCCGAAATCCCACGAACTTCTTTCACGCGTACCTATCCCAGCCCATGCAGCGGGAGAGCCATCCGCACTGTACACTCCAAATCCCCCTGCAATGTACCCGCCATTGAGATATCACCCAAGTACAGGAGAACTTGTGCAGGTGCGGTGGAATAACGATGATAGAAGCGTTATGAGCCACTTGCTACCGGACGAAGTGGAAGAATGGCAAGCTCCATATGCCATCGGATTACGAATTATATTTAATCTAGATACCAGGTATCAGGCAATCAAGATTTGGAACACGCTCTTGACCAAACCTGATTCAGAGTACTGGGTCCAGCTTAGTCCGGGCACAGTGCTAAGTAAGTGCTACTTGCGTCTGTATATCATGTGATTTAACCATGTCGTCAATAGCGATTGATAACCACCGTGTGCTTCATGGCCGGTCTGCTTTTGACGGGAAGCGCCGTGTGTGCGGTGCCTACATCGGCATGGATGAATATCGTTCGAAGCTCGCTGTCCTCAAGGAGAAATTCGACGGTACTGTTGATAATTCCCGGAACAAGAGAGGGATACCCGGTGGCGGGAGGAGCGTTTGGAGCCCCGATCTATGATCCGGGGGCTGATTATTGAGCCTCCAGTTTTTCATGACAGTTTCACAAGGTATCGTCTTGGCGAAGACTAGTAAATTTCCATTCCAGCGATCTCTTTGGACACGATTGATATTTGGCATTATTATGTAGTACATTGTGGTACATGCTGACTGGGTTGCGTCACCCACGTTTTCCAATCCAGCCAGCCTGTCGAATTCAAACGTATTCTCTTTATATCATCCTTCTAAACCCCGATGTTTACGGACGAACCCTGGTGAGGGTCATTCAAAAGCGCACGAACATCTGAGGCCCCTACTTCGGCATATGTCATGTGTAAGATCCGTCGGGCGAAGTTTCAAATCATCGCCGATTCTCGCATGATCGAGGACGTACATGCCGTGCATTGATCTTAAGGACTAGTCGTTGGGGGGTGATATTACACGGCAGTAATATACAGCGGTTTCTCCTATCTAGTAGTTGACAGCCTTGGCATGTAATAATACAGGGTGTGTTAGCTACAGGTGTCATAAACATCCTGAACGTCCGGGTCCGGGTCTCTGTCCTTGAAATGTCCAAATTCCCATTTGAAACAGTCCTATGAACAAGGCAAGGTATGTGAGCAGGACGAAATATCGACGGAAAAAAATAATATATCCCAAAAACACTAACCACACAGTCATCTTCTTCACGAGCCACAGGTACACCCCGCTCGAGTCCGTCTCCATCCGGCCAATCTCCCTCAAAATCCAGAACTTCTAGAATGACTTGCTTGATGACATGCTTACGCACATCCACATGCCACCCGAGTTTCTGGACGGTGTCGTACACGATGCTCTTGCCCAGATGACATCTCGTTTCAAGAGCATACCCTGCCTGAGCGCAGGGCGACGCGATGCCGGTACATGTCCCCTGGGGTATCGGATCGGCGTTATGGTATACGTGCGTGATGGGTACTGGAGGGAGGAGGGATGTAGTGTTCCCGATGGGCGGTGGGAGGGGGAGGTGCAGGCGACTCGCTGCCATCCTTTCGCCCGGTGCTTCGAATGCGACTGCGGGTAATCCAAAGGTAGAGCCAAGGAGGGAAGCGAGACTCCCTCCGAGACTATGGCCAACGAGCCATATGTCTGCGAACGGGTATAAGAATCGTAGATCGCTCACGAGCTTCTGAGAGATGGGAATGAAGCTCAAGAGGTCAGCTCTTGTGTAACGCGGACAAATTAATTGACTTACGACGCCAGTTGAGTAGAACAGGCTGTCCTTGATGAGAGCTGTAGACAAGCATGTGTCGTCGCATCTCCGGTGCAAGGCTGACCAGGAATAGCAGTCGCAAACGGTCGAGAACACCCATGAGAAATCGACACGGGCACAACAGCATGAGAAGAGTAAATTATCGTTTAGCTTATCCTTCTTTGATGTAGGTCCCTGAAGAGTAGTGCCCTTGATTGAAAGAACGATCGTAGAATTGTCTCTAGAAAGAAAGACATGACCTCGGAATCCGTCCTCTTCGTCCTCCCAACCAAATGGAAAGCTCTAGAAAAAGGAAACGAAAATCGTATGAGACAGCGCGGTGTAGGGAGTTTGTGGAGAGGTAGTCACAGCATTAACGTCCCAGGATGCATCGAGTTCATACCAGTTCTTGTGGCCCGGTAATTGGTATGCGTTGGCAGTCATGCGTGCCAATTGTGAGAGGGTGTGCCTGTCTTCGACGTCTGGTCCTGAGACTATCACCTCCTCCCACTCGATAGGTTCAGTCTCCATATGATGAAGTGACCGCAAACGAGCGCGCTCGTGAGCATCAAGAGATTTCGGGCGGTAGACCGTCGTCGGTCGAGACTTTAGAGATATTGTGGGGGTTCGGGATGGTGATGCATAGTCGACGATGAAAGGGAGTTGTGCATCTGCTTGGAGAGGGAGATTGAATTTGTAGTGGAAATCGAAGTTCGCTAAGTTTGGGATGATCGTGGCTTCCGCACCGACTACGAAAGTGATGGCGACTCGGAGGATGTAAAGGATAGAAATGATATGTAACTGACGCTGCATGCTACCATCTAATAGTATGAATTTGAGAAGTCATTAGCCGTCTTGAAAGGGACTGGTGAGGCTGGGTAGACTGAGACAGCGCAGCACGGCGGCCCACTTCAATGTTCCCGCAGGTGTGACTTCCGGTAACAACGACATAAAAGGGAAGACATCAAAAGCTGAGCGCTTGGCCGATCAATCAATCATGGTCACTGTGGTACATTCGTATCTTCCATGCAACAATTGTAACAACTTATACAGTGTTCGTCTGGTTCTTCACAATCCACTCTCTAATGAAGGTGCTGCTCAACTTGGTCTGCTTTAACATCTCCATGTCTTCGTGGTTCAGCTTTTCGCTTTCTGATGAAATGACGTCGATGACGAATGTACGGAGGGGGGGTAACGACTTGGCGGCGCGTTTCTTGTCGACTATAAGAAGGTCAGCGTATGATTCCAAAGAAAATTCGAGAATGCTCACTTGCTGCTGCTCCAGGTAGAGTCTCTATGCTAACTATCAGCGCCTGAATATCGGGATCCCAACCAGTAGGGCCATACACGTCCCGTATTGGTACAACTTCATACTCAAGATCAGGGCGGAAGAGCTTGAGGAAAGAACGAGTTCTCTCCATGCGCAGGTTTATTGGCTCCAGGACATGTTTATTCGATTTATTCTTCAGCAGCTCGTCGTCTTAAGAGTAAGATGAGTTTAGTCGCACCGTTACAAGGCATTCTCATACCGGTGACACCAACGATGACTTTGCTACCAGCTATCCATGCTGCCATGCTAAGGAGAATCTTGTGGCCTGCATGTAAATGATCGAAAGTGCCGCCAAGGGCAACGACGGGGTATGATGATGGTGAACTATCACCACTAGCGGAACGTTGTCGACGTGCTTCAGTGATTCTATCAGGAATGACGAAGACGGTGGGAAGGGTCTCGATCGACTCAGGAAGATGGAGGACAGGGGGGTCTTGAGGATTTGCCGTGAGGGTTGCAAAGAGAATGAGTGCACGAGAAGAACGCACCGCCCCTGATTCGGAAGCACATATCCATAGCATGCCAGAAATCACCGGAAAATCCCTCTGACGTGTCTTTCAGCACGACGCTGATGTCTAGCAAGACCTTTCCCATGTCCTGTGCGGCTTTGGTTGCCTTGACGTAGACAAACGTCAAGAGCCTTTGGACATCATCCCACTGGTCGACGCGGTTAAGATGCAGCTGTTGTTCCTGTGAGGTATCTAGGTTTGTTGTCCGGGGAGGACGGAACAGCTGGGAGAGCAAGACGATGACCAAGGACTCTGTTGTAAGCGCGACCACGGAGGCAATTGGAGATCCTAGATGATGAGGGGCGTCGAGGTGCGGCAGATGGGCGAATAAGATTGCATGCTTAATACTGCTCATGCTAGATGTTGCACTAGGTCTACGCGGTGGTGGTGAATGACCGAACCAAAGGTTAGCACTTTACACTGCATTCATTGGCCAACGATGGCGAACACCATGACATGATCGTGCGTTGGCTTGTGGAACCGTGAGAACAACGTTCCTTTTTGACAGCTCATTGTCATGCGTTTACTCCTCCGTGTACCCATACTCGCGCGTGCTTTGTGCACATTATAATATAGGTGCTGCCCAGCTAGCACTCCTGCTAATATTAATAGATCTTACCATCAATCACACCTCTCACTTTCCTTCCCTCTCACCATGGCTTCCAGTCCTTCAAAGAAGCGCCGTCCTGCTCAATTACCACTTCCATCCTCAGATTTCAGTGCCGCCCCTCTTCAGCACTTTCAAGACATCACCCAGACCCTTCAAAGGTCCGCAAGCTTGGATGCAAAACCTGGTCAACCATCCAGTCCGCACAGTCGTTCCATTTCCAATGCTGCCAGTTTCAAGCCAGCCGGTTCAGCTCCTGATTACAGAGCTCATCCATTGTCCTCTCCTCCCACTGTCACCACTTTCAAAATACCCCCAATCCCAATCTCAGGTTCCACGCATGCAAGTGGCATTACCTCTGCATCGTTTTTTCGACCTTCCAGGCCGGTTCATTCTCGTCCCTCCTCATCCATATCTGTCACTTCTAATGACATCCTTCCTACTTTCAATTCTGCCCCTCCGGATCAACACCCTCTTTCTATCTTGAGTAGCAACATCTCTCATGATTCTGACTCGCGCAGCTATGGTGATCCTGGTTCATTAAGAGATACCACTCATCAACTATCTAAGCGACTCAAGCAAAGTCGTGAACCTCTACTCCCCCTCAACAGCAAGCAGCTTGTTGCAAGTGCTAGCATTCCCTCCCATATACCCGTGCATTTAGATCATTCTAAGACTACCAATGCGAACCGAATGCGAAACAGCTTCGAACGCGTATTTCGCGGTCTCAGCCTCGATGGCATGCGGAAGTCTCCTAGTAGCCCCGGACTCACCTTACCCCGGTTATCCTCTACAGAAGAGCATCCTCCGTCTTTCCCCCATAGTGGCGCTGTGGACGATTTGTCACCCCAATTATACTCCCGAAGGAAATTATCTCATTCCCCACCCCTCATTCAGATCGCCTCTAGTGGTTCCCGATCATTCTCTCCAACACCAAACCACGTTTTTATACCATCTCCCCCTGATACTATTACGCCTCTATCGGCGATGCCTGTTGTGCCTCCCCAAAAGAATTTCCAGCGACATCAGTCACGCAATCGATTCTTCTGCGGTGGCCGGATCCTTACTGGCGGTGATTCTCCTTGGGCTTTCATTGCATCACTTACACTTGTATGTGGTCTGTCTGGCGTGTGGTTCGGCACAACATGTGTATGGTATTGGCATAATGAAAGCCCCGCCCTCGCGGCAGTGGGAGCATATATGTGCTTGTTGACTGTGTCCTGTATGTTGACTACGGTTCGTAACAAAATCATCTGCAATGCCATCGCCTACTGAATAAATTTGAAGGCCTGTCGTGACCCTGGTATCTTACCCCGTAATTTAGACCCCGATCCGCCTTTCCCTGCAAATTCGCCTTTAGATGGTGTTGAGAGGCAACCTTTACCTCGGGATCTCAGGGTGCGCAATGACAGGTGTGTTTACCTTTTCGTGGCAAATGTGTGTATGAACTTGTATGTTACAGCGTACGCGTCAAATACTGTTCGACATGTAAAACCTACCGCCCACCTCGATCTAGTCATTGCAAAATGGTGCGTGGTTTTCGTGGCCCTCATAGTTAAGCTGCTACAGATCTTGCAGTGCGACAACTGTGTCGATGGGTGTGATCACCACTGTCAGTGGGTGAATAACTGCATCGGACGGCGCAATTACACGTTTTTCTTTGCGTTCATAGTGTCTGCGGCAAGTACTGCAACTTCTTCGCCCGACCATCACAAGAATATGATTTTCCCCAGGTGTTGACGCTATGTCTCGTAATTTGCACCTCCGCCTTACACCTATATCTTCTCGCTCGCCGAGACGGTTTCAATTTCAGGGGTGCGTTGGTGCATGGCGTAGGTAGTGCTGTGGCATTCTCTTTGGCCATCACTGTTATATGGCCAGTCACCGCCCTCCTTGCCTATCATCTGAGGGTGAGTGGATCACCTCCCCCGTACGTAGTGGTTCACTCACTGGAACTTTTCACAGTTGTTATTGTTAAACATTACAACTATTGAGCAAGTGGGTTACGAAAATCGTTAACATCTGTACATTTTTACTGATTAATGATACAGATTAGGAACCAAGCGCATAAAGATTTTTCGCCACATGTCACTCCCCCCAATCCCTTTTCGTATGGGTCCTGGCGGCACAACTTCTTGGAAGTATTGTGCCGTCCAGCTGGGTTTTCGTGGCTTGATGGCCCTGCTCCTGTTACTGAAGACAAGCGGCGGATAAATCCTGGTCTTGAGGATGCTGGTCCAGTTTGGGATGTCATGGAGCCTCGGAATGAATAACACGATTTCGAAATTCGAAGCATGTCTAAACAATTTTGCTCTCGAAATTCAATTTTCAAATTGTGCCTGTTCTGATCCAAGTTCATTCTGCTCCACTACGACGTGGAATTTATGCCGCTTCTATTTCAACCCTCATGCAATGGTGACATCATTTCTCCCTGACGCCTCGAGTCTGTTGCACATGCGTCAGCGAACAATCCCTCGATTGATAACATGACTTGGACCGAGCCACATGTATACGAGGGTTTCATGGTGTGTTCTTAGCAGCAGGTGCCACGCCGGTGTAGTGGTGAATGTGAACTAGCGCGCCACTTATGTGACTTTCTGACATTTCGAGAGCATGCTTGTTGTCAAATGCACGCATATATGTCTAACTTTGGCTTTGGCAATGCCTTTGGTTGATAGAAGTCAGGCCATGTCTTTGGTTGACAGGGACGCGCAATTAGAAGAACTTCGTGAGGATGAAGCATGTGTAGGCCTACATGCTGATAATAGAGTATTTTTAGTCACACCGCAAGGGGGCAAGAATGACTAAGAGGGCAGACAGCCAGTTTACCGATTTTATGATGAGTCGCTAATCGCTGTCCATGCTGAAATTTTGCACGGAAAATTGAAATCAACAGAGAACGTCAATATTTCTCTATTATTTATGCTCGAACCTCCGGCGATATTTAAGGAGTTAATGAGATAACAAAATGAAGGCACAAGGATCGACAGTAACACCATGCGCACCGGAGACTGAATTTGTGTAGCGGAGATTGAACATGAGGCCACGGCACTCCTTGCCCCTCCATCTCAAGTCGTCAAACCCTTGCGTGTGTTTGTGAATACAGCTAAGGTGCGGAGAAAACGACCTGTGATATGGCCCTACTGACAGACTTGTCCCATTTCTTAGATATTTGGTCACCATTTTTGTGGATATTGTGTATTGACTGTTCTATATCATTTCGGAGTTATTCAAGCTTGGAAGCAAGCTGTTATAATCGTTTGACCCATGGAACCTACCTCCCGGGACACAGCCAGCAACTCACCGTCAGTGCCGCAGCAGCCGAACCCGCAATCTGCAAAGCCGTCGTCGAGAAAGGTACGGCAGAAGAAACAAACAAACTCATCTCAATCTTCGCGCCCCGCGCCGAACTCATCCAACCCCCGCCGTCCATCAGGCCGCCGGAGTAGCACCACAGCTGACAATCCACAAACCGCGAGCGCTGGTACGCACTTGTTCCTTAATCTCGCTGGATCACGCTTTTGACATCATCATTCTTCGTCCCTTAAGCCGCTCGGCCTTCCACAGATCAGCCCCAACAAGACGCTGCACGTCTTCGAGGCGCGCAAGTCCCTGGGTACCTACCCGTCAATTACAATTACATGATGAATCACAACTATCATCCTATGAATCCATCTCCTTTCACCCAGCACCAACACCCTCCTGGAGGGTATGCGCCGACAGGCTCTGTTAATGGCCCTGGTATGCCTAACCACTCCTCGCAATATTATTCGATGCACCCATCATATCCTCCCGCGCCACACGGGTATGCTCCGTATTATCCTCAGCAAATGATGATGTACCCCGCTCCACCGCGTACCAGTGCAGTAGTGCCAGAACAACCGCAGCCATCCAACGCAACATCCCCCGTCCAACAGGCCTCCACCTCCACAGCAATTGGTAAGCGGAAAAGAAAACCAGACAGCGGGCGTGGCAAGACAGTTGGAGACAAGGATTCGGACCAAGAAGGCCCATCGGGGAGCGACGTTCCTCCTGCGAAACAGAGCGCCCCTGCTGCTACCACATCAGCGGCGGCTTCTGACTCAAAAAAGCGCACGAAAACACAGCGGGCTTGTGATAGTTGTCGAAGTCGCAAAATAAGGTGCGGCTTGGTTTTTTTTTGTATTTTTCTTGCTGACTTATTCTCTATGTCTTTCTAAAATATGTCAGATGCGACGTTCTTTCAGAGTCCGATCCTCCACTGTGTCAGCACTGCAAGCAATATGGGTTTGAGTGCACGTTCTTCCTACCTATAACAGAAACGCGCTTCAAGAAAAAGAAGCTGGAAGAAGAGGCTGCAGAGAAAGAAAAAGGGAAGCCCACAGATTATCAGCGAAATACATCGTCTCCCCAAACCGATTCTGGGGATTTAAGTGTTTTGGGTTCGTCTTCAACCTCTTTGTCCCAGTTCTTTTTTCTGCTCTTGCTAAATTGGGGTTCCAGGACCAACGGCTGCCGTACATCTTCTCCATTCGCAACCCATCATGTCATCCCGGATATATGAATCTTATGATCAGCGTTATCACCACACCTGGGAGATATCGAAGAATGGCGACGGTGTCATTTCTGTTGAAAATCGCCCCGATGATGAGAAGCAAGTCACTCATCCAAAACCTATTAGTTTGCGGGTCGAGCCCAAGGTCATTCAAAACCTCCTCAATGCCTACTTCAAGGAGATTGCTCCGCTCTTGCCTGTTGTGACGCAGGCGGAGTTTCTTGCGAATCCGTCCCCTCCTCCAATTCTATTGTATTCGATGTGCCTGGTCGCTGCTGCACGGAGGGAGGTGCCGCAGAGTATATTTGACTCGATTCGATATGCTGTTAATAGCGTAATCAAAGGAGAAGATGTTTTGTCTACGTCGTCCATCGCCAACGTGCAAGCGTTGCTCATTCTTAGTATGATGGGTGATAGCCATTCCCAGTTCGTTCCGAACGCTCTTTCGGCACTTTGGATTCGGCTGGGTACGGCGATACGGATGGTGAGATCTTGTGTTATCTGAAATTTGTTATTATTTTAATTAGTTGCGTCAGGCTCAAGACCTGGGTCTCCACCGAGCAGAGTCGGTGAAACAGAACATCGAACTGCGAAGGCGTTTGTGGGGTGCATGTGTCATTTGCGACCGATGGTATGTACAGATTTGTGAGAAGTCTGGATTGCATGTTGATGCTACTACCTTTCAAGGACAAGTTTGACGTATGGACACCCGTATATGATTGATGTGCAAGACTGCGATGCCAGGCTCCCCTCATCTGGCGACCCCAATGATTTATACATGGATGAACTCGTCAGGTTGAGCGTGATTTTGGGACGAGTACTCAAGACTATCTACAGGTCACTTTAACCCATTTTTATCATTTGCTGCGGTGCTCACTTGCACGATTGCGTATAGCCCTTCCGGTCTGATGTTCACCACAGATGAGGTGCTGTATAGTCTACTTTCAGACCTCGAGTCATGGAAGAAAAACCTCCCAGAGAACCTACAGTATCGCGGTGCTGACACACCTCAAGACGCTGGTATGTAATCCCTTATTCCCAATTTTCCACAATCAAGTTTATGTATAATTCCTCAGGTCTTTTGCATCTTCTGTACTGTTCGGTGTGCATGATTTTCTGGCGGGTCTTCATGCGCATATCCTATGCCTGCCCTGCGCATTTGAAATTCGGGTTAACGGTCGAGAGGTGGAGTTCTCTAGTTCAATTGACGAGCGAGTCGATCGATTGGCTCGACACCCACGAGCGAATGTATGATGTTTGGCTATTAGTTCCTTACGCAGCAACATCCTGCGCGCTTGTTCAAGTACGTGTTCATTGCGACTCGCTTGATTCCTGTATTAATTATGTTTCTGTTTACAGTATCATACTTGGGCGAGGCGGAAAGATAGCGAGGCATCTGCTAAGCTTAGAAAGCTTCGAGATTGTGTTCGGAGATGGGAGGGTTCGATCTCTCCTGACCATATGTCTGCCCGACGAAAGGTAAACATTACACGTGACCATTTCTCATCGCCAGGGATGAATTGAATTAATTGGTTTATTTCAGACAGCCGAGATTATTACTCTTCTGTACGAGGCTACGCAAGGCCCGCCTCCTACTCCTGATCACCCTCCTCTGCTGAATCCAACAGGGGGCGTGAAGGGTAAGCGGGTTTTGAGTGGCCTGGAGTATAAGAAGGATCCGTCGCGTCCTGGTGGAGGCTTTTTCGTCGCACATGGGGAAGCTCGCGAGGGTGATTATGAGCATATGCCTCAGGGGATGATTGTTACATCATCTGACGAGGAAGCGGAAACAGAAGGTTCGTGACTGCAGCGATTAGAACACATGCAGACGTGGCTAAGGGTTACTTATTAACAGGGGCAAGCGAGAAACCACAACGACAGGAGTCATCGATGGTCACGATCACCCCACTTTCATCTGCACGTGGTGATGGGGCGAATATGAACCCTACGTTGAATGGCATGACAAGCGAAACGCCTAGTAGTGTGCAGGTTCTTAATGTGCTTGACGTTCCGCAGGCGTCGAATACGCTGGAGCAATTTGCGATGGCGGATGTTGGCCTCCTGGAGGGGATTCCTGGAGGTATGTTTGATTGGGGTATGTCGTCCGTCTAAGGTCAGATCACGAATGTTTACGTATTTATTAGGTCAATGGGACTCGTTCTTTTCGCGATTCGGTGGGCCTGTTGGTGGTGCTGATGCACAGCGACTAAGTGCAGTCCGAGCAGGAAATGACACGAGTTCGATTCAGTCTACGAGTCAGTTGCAGGTACAGCAGTCAATGCAAAAACAGACGTAGCTATAGGATGATCGGCGACGGCATGATTGCGGTCCCGAGATACGATGTGTTATCTGTAACAGACACTTGTCCTTTACCTTTGTTGTCTACTATAACGTTTATTTGTAGCCTTTAGCTATGGAAGTATTACGTGCTGTTGAGGCAGGATGTATGTTACTATTGAAATAACGTTTGTGGAGTTGACGCTCGTTGAACCATAATCATGCTCCAAGTGAACGTTAACAGGCAGCGTGAGGACACTAGAAGTCAATTGTAAACTTTTAGTGTAACCATTTTTGTATACTCCCCCACCTTCGCAAATCATTTGATGCAAACATGTCAAGTCCGCGACGCGCTAAATAAACCTACCTGGACAGACGATATTGTTGGTTGTCGGAGCTCAATATAGGCGATTGGCGTATATCCCCAGCTCCTGGGACATGTTGTTCACAGTACATTTTATTATTTCCCTATCTTAATACCATACCATAACTACATTACTATCCTTGCAACGCATGGCACAAATAGCCAGCCTTGCTCCACATCAGCACCCACCAAGAATATCACAGCTACTTCCTACAGTAAAATGCTCCAATTGTTCACAACCAGTCCCCCTCGCCGACCTCGGTGACCACCTATGTCCTCCGCTACCTCATTCCCTTCAAAAACCACCAATGTCTCCAAAATCATCATCATCTTTCCTCCCCAAAGGCCTACAGAGTCTTGTCTCTAATAGGGCTGGAACACCCGCGTCCTCCCGCACCCCGCCGCCACATGCTTCTCATCTTGAACTCGATCCATTTCAGCGTATACCACCAAATGTACATTATAATAATATGCTTCCTACCCCCGTCAACAGCCCACCTATCCCAATTAGTACGAGAACACCACCTCCACAATCCATTCTACATAACGTAGGCACCTCCTCTGGTCCACATGTTCGATTTACACCTCCCGGTCAATCTACCACTCCTCCTATAGCTATTAGGACTCGCACTCCTTCAAATGCAGCAAATGGTCCCAAATCACCTCCTGGCGGGTCCTCTTTCCCAAACCCTTTCGAACATGATCCATCTCAATCGAGTGCGTCCATGCACCCCAGAACACCACCGGCTCGAATGGGAAGCGCCCCCGTTGCATCACAGGGCCCGCTCTCCTCGTCCATGGTTCCTAGAACACGAACACCCTCGAATGCACCCTCCCACAATTCTATCATTCCGCCGAGCCTGACCCCGCGCCCTTCGTTTGATCGCACACGTACACCTTCTACTCTTGCACCTAGACCATCTCTCGATAAACAGCGCCCCTCGTTGGACGCTCCTAGACCGTCTTTTGAAGCAAGACGCCCTTCATTCGATGTCCCTCGGACGCAGCCTGTTACCGACGTACGACGCCCTTCTTTTGATGTCCCTCGGACCCAGCCTCCTACCGATGCACGATGCCCTTCTTTTGATATCCCTCGGACTCAGCTTCCTACTGACATACGACGCCCTTCCTTTGACGCCCCTCGTCCTTCAACAGACCGCACTCAACCTCATCCAGGACCCGTACCGCCTCCGCCTGAATCAGTTTCTCGTCCACCCCGCAGAACTGCGACTATCCCTCCATCGTCGGGTATACCCTTTCCGTCCTCTACCCTTGCACCAAAACCAGCCACCCGCACAGTTCCAGACAACATCGACACAAAATCTGGAGGTGAGGCTGGTATGGCTGGCGTTGGACGGAGGGGTTTTGCAGCTGCTGCACGAGCTGCGATGTTTGCTGGGTCTCTTCCGTATCCTGACTCTAATAGAGGTATACCCCCTGCGATGGACGGTCGTCACGCGAATGCTCCCAAGTATTTGGACATCAATGCTGCCATGAACCATGTCATGCGAGGTGAGTGCTTGGCTCGATACATGCACATTTTGCATACATTCCTTCGTCCTGCATGTATCCATTGATTCTCCGGCTCGAACTTATCATTTCTCGGGATGCATTGTATTCGTCTGGTTTCTCCAGCCTTTTCACAAGTTTGGCCCTACTTTTCGCATCAAACATGTATGCTCATTCATTCTACCTTTTCAGCCGCGATGACACCTCCACTCTCTCCAAACTCGGGATACTCTCATTCTCCTGTTTCTCCTCGTCCTGTATCGCCACTGTCGCCGGCTGCGGACCTAACACCGATCACTGGACAGTTTCCGAAAACACCGCACGATATAGCTCGGGGACAGCTCCATTCACCATCCCCGAACCATAAACACGTTCCTCTTTCGTCATCGCCTGCAGACATCCATGTCGTAACCCCGTCACGGACGCCCTCGCCCATTTCGAATCATTTCACGCGGCACCTCAGCGGGGAAACAGTGACTCAGTCACCGTTCTCAGCTGTTCCCGTTCGCTTACCGTTTCTCGATACGTTTGATAAAGTGCCTGCGAACGGCGGTGGTGAGGATGACTCTGACGAGGAGAGTGTGTATACGACGCATACAGCTGAACCAAGAAGACGTCATAAAGACCACACAACGCCCATGTCCCCATCGACCGATTCAGAACCAGGGCTGGCCTATGCCGATGATTCTGACGATGACACGCCTGTGGTAATGCCACTTGACATACGCAAGTCAAGTACGTTATCCGGTACGAACAAGGTCAAGTTTCCAAGTGTCGAAGATAGACAGCCACCCTCATCAGTTCGGAAGCCGCCATCAAGGAAGGCTTCTGCTTCATCTGCTACCTCTTATTCCACTTCGCGAACCGCTAATGCCGGCCCCAACCGCGCGCGCAGCGCCTCGTCTGCTACACATACAACGACGCGATCTGGTGGAGCATTGGAACGTGCGATGGAAACGTTGATTGAAGAAGGTGCATCTGTCTCGGTCCTCGCTTCAGGTTCATTGTTCGCTTCAGTGGCCGGGCCCTCTGGGAGAGGCTCTTATGGAAAGCCCAATCGGTCGAACACAGTACCAGGACCTGTGTCACCGGAAAACAGACCTCCGAAGCTTCCGGCGCGGTCCTATACGAGTCTACACCACCCGCACATCCATTCTGAGCGCGCAGGTGTGACTGGCGAAGTCGCTTGCATCCGGGAGCGGGAAAAGGGAAAGGGAAAGAAGGACCGTATTTGTGCGAGGTGTGACCTGAAGATCGAGGATGGGAGGTGGATTCAGATGGATGGCGGGAATGTGTTGTGTGAGCGGTGTTGGAAGAACATGTATCTTCCCAAGGTATGTGCGACAGCACACTAATTTGTCGATTTCCATTTTGTTTCTGACATGGTTTCATTTTAAGTGTCGTCGGTGTAACCTTCCTATTGAGAAGCAGGCTGTTTCGTCATCTGATGGTCAACTGAAGGGTAAATATCACAGGGACTGTTTTAATTGCCATATTTGTCAGGTGAGTTTTTTCGTTATTTTAACTTACTCGATGGTTTCTGATTGATGACGTTGTCAACCGTGCAGAAACCGTTCCCAGACAAGGAGTTCTACGTTTTTGATGGGAAACCTCTATGCGCGTACCACTATCACGAAGCAAACGACTCCTTATGCGCCGCAGTCTCGTGTGGGCAGCCCATCGAGGGCCCGTGCGCAGTCACTCACGCAGGGAAGCGATATCATCCCGAACACCTTCTCTGCGAATTCGAAAATGGTTGTGGGGAGCGACTGGCCGAGTATTGGGAGGTGGACGGGCAGATGCTCTGTGAGAAGCATACTGTGTTGGCTGGGGGGAGCATTTGTGCCTCTTCGGTGAGGGGCGATAGTCCTGATCTTGATGGGCAACGTGTAAGGGATGAAGGGCGTGCGAGGAAACGCATGACACGTTTCATTGATCTTGGAGCTGGAGAGGACGATGCTACTGGAGAGAATGTTGATATCCGGTAAATCGTGCACATACCTGCGCATTAATGTTCTCCTTCCGCCCTTCTTCTCTTCTCTTTTTTTTGTGCCAGGACTATTTGGCAACTGTAATGGTACCCTCATTTCTCATTCTTCATTTTCATCCTCATCTTTAACGGATATATTCCCTCGGCATATATTTCCCTGCAATGGATGGATATACCACATATTTTCGCCTTTTTTTTACATTCGTCATTATTACCTGGGACTACACAAATTACGGGACGTGGATAGAGATTCTGCATCTACTTCTTTCTCACTCGTTATACCAACGGTAGTACATGCCTTGGACGTCATACATACTTAATTGATGTTGAGCGCCAGTCATGCTCTACCTTCTTCTCTGCACTGTATTCTAATTCTTTTATCCGGGGCAGAATTTGTACTCAGGGAAGTGACCATTGAAAGAAGACTCACGACCTCAGCATGTGTCATATCACACGATGTGTGCATAGCATTGCAGTACATGAAGGCATACAGCAAGGAGAGGACTACATCTCTTCAAGCCACTTAGGATCATTCAGCAGTTCCAGCACACGCGTCAGAAAACAGAAACCGGCCAAATTTGAAGACTGACCCATTATTATCGAGATATTCAGCATTGACGGCTGCATTCTTCGAGAAATCGTGGAGGGGACGATCCAAAGGGACTCCACTATATTCTGCAAGTGTTAAGAATAGTGGGGGCCTCAGGTGGTAATTGGTGACGAGCTCAAAGAGCTGTGAAAAGTGTTTCGATTGCGGATAATATTGACAGATCCGCTGGGTGAAACTTAGTGACGAGGCATGCGGTTGACCAGATATCGACTGAAGTCGTCAATGTGGCGAAAGTGCTTTTTCGATAGGGGGAGCCTGTGAAAACAAACTTCAAAACAAGGTCAGTTACAAGTCTACTGCGCCATAGTCAATGGGTTGAGCTGTGAGGTAGGTCAAAGGTTAAAGTCAATAAGAGGCTGTGACCTGGTGATCCCTAAGGTGCCATACTTTGAGGCGCAATCATCAGTGAATTTTACTTGAAGGCAAAAACCACGCCCTGTCGTTCAACGTTCAACAGTGGAATTGCAGCGTGCGGCGGGGGACGGAATAAAAGGCTCGGAAAACACACAAGTGGATGTGTATAAAGTGGGGTTGCATCACTCAACACTATGAGGTATTGGACTCGCATGGGTGCCTATGAGGGTACGTTGTCCGGAAGTGCGCACTCGAAAATTACTGCGATGTGATTTTTAGCGCAACCACTTATATATAGAGCCTATATTGCATCACCCAGATCACTTTCCTGTGAGGTTTCTTCCCTACCATCATGTCGTATCAACTCTCTATTGAACCCGTTAAACCAGCAGGTATGTGCGCAATCGTTCTGGTAAAGCCTTAGTCAGTGCCAAAACCGTACAACACTCCAGAAATCCCTCCTGAGGAAACCATTCTCGCGCTTGCACGTGAAGTGTTGGAGTCCAGCAAGTCTTGGAAAGCAGGCAAGACCTTTGCAAAGGGCACCGTCCAAACACTATCCCGCCCAAAGAGATCAGAGGATGGTGCAGCGTGGCATTGCAGAGTTTCCAAGCACACCAAGGACGACGCGACGTTCGATGAGTTCTGGAGTAAACTTGGCGTTAACAAAGCTGAGAATGAGAAGGAGTGAGTCTCTCTTGGTCGTCATCGTCCTCCGACAGCATTCCATGTTCATGCTGCATCGATTCGTCAAGGTTCATCTCTGCTATCAAGAAGGTGACACTAGTCAAGCGAATCTCAGATACTCAGTCCATTTGGACGCTGTACTACACGTTCCCACCCCCTGTCTCGCCGCGCGTATTCACTGTCCTGCAAACAACACACCTCGACGAGTCATCTCCGAGAACTGGGTGTGATTTCTCAAACCCCTTTTAGACGTCTATCCCTCTGATACAAAACATTCAGCTTAGTGGTTTCGATCCCAGTTGACTTGTCCGGACCCGGCGACGAAGAACTCGCCAAGCTCGAGGATAAGGGGACAAAGGGACGATATGTCTCTGTCGAACGTTTGATCGAATTAGAAGATGGTGAAGTACAGTGGAATATGGCGACATCCAGTACACCTGGAGGAAGTATTCCACGTTTCATCGCGGAGGGCAGTATACCGGGCCAAATAGCTGCGGTAGATATCACAGCATCTCATATACCGTGAATCAAAACTGATACAAGCTGACAGGATGTTCCTCATTTCTTGAAGTGGTTCCATACCGTTCGCAATCAAGGAACTGCATGAGTCGATACCTGCAATTATATTACGCAGTAGAGTAGCCCTTACAGATACGCCCATATGCTAGGAAAAGTGTCGAACCCCTGTTGTACAAGTCTTGCTATTCATGTTCAAGACATCCTTCCGAGTCCGACGTAGGGAGTGATCAACGGAAACAATCTCATGTGGGAGGGTCAGTTGGTTTGGCTGGCTCTATATGTCCATTTTGTCTATTCCGGAGTGACACACCTGAACACTTGCTGGAGTCAAATTTTGTAACGGTTCATCCTCCAGGTCGATCGACACTAGCCACGAGAAGAACATACCAATAACTCTCATTGTCTAGAGGTTCGAGAGAAAGGATCACCAAGTTAACGTGGAGTGATGCTATTAACATTATGAGTATCGTAGGGCGATATATCAAGTCTCGCGCTTCTCGCCACGTTCCCGTTCGAGCTGCTCGATCCGACGGAGATGATTATCCCTTTGAGCTTTTATCCTATCAAGGTACTCCTCGTCGGAAATTTTGTGACCGAACATAGAAAAAATCCGATCTGTGAGTGACTTGGGTGGTTCTGGTACGGAAACGGAGACGGGGAAAGAGGAGGGGCGAGTTTCTATTGGCTGGGTGGGTGTTGTAGTTATAGCAGCTACTGGCGATGGATGCGCCGCTCGAGAGACGTAATCTATCCTCAGAATATCGAACTCATTGAATGCCCATTGTAAGAGCCCGCACATCACAGCGCCCGTCACCAGACCTGGAACAGTACCTGATCTTCCACCTATAATAGAATGAGAACTGGTAGGAAGTACAAGAGAGCGACACACGTTTCCACGTATTGAGGACACCACCAGCCAAGGCTCCGCTAATGCTAGAGTCGAGTAGTTTACGAGAGCGGATGTCACCCCACGTTAATTTGGATACATCAGCGGAAGGTCCTTCTGCAGCTTCCTTGATTGCCTGTCTGCGCAATTCGTACTGTTTTCCTGGAAGTGACAGGACGAGTACCGGGCCAATGAGGTACTCTCGTATGCCTGTATGGACCGGTTAGTTCTGTTGAAAAGCTCGAAGAATGTGTACCGTACTGAAAAATGTTGCAGATGCAATGCCACTATTTACTGCTGAAAACAGGAGTAGAGTTCCTGGCGGACGTGACTTGAGGACGCCATACATCCCTGCAGTCAGACCACACATAGCAGCTGAGTACGAGAGTCAGCTTTGTTAGTTGGATAATAGCCGGGCTGGAAGACGGACTCGCATGTTATGAGTACACCTTTAGCTACCGTCTGTGGGGCCGAAGGATCCATCTCTCCGAGGCTACGATAATAACTTTGTTGTGAGTTCAAAGCTGAAATTCTGAAAGTAGTTGTGACCTCCCGAATGGGGGTGTGAAAGCATGATGGATAGTTCGCATAATTGTAAGTACTTACTTGCAATGATGCTCAAACGTACAGCTGCTCAGGCGTGGCGATACCGCCGCCTTCATTCTCATTTTTCGCATGCGGGACAAGTCACTAGAGCGCGACCAGTCCGGCCTACAGTCATAGTTTCCTCTGCAGCTGTTACCGCAGGTTTACTTTGGTATTCATTCATTACTACCGTCCACAACGATGCTGTCATAACTCCAACTCCAGAAAATACATCTCAGTCCGTCCGGAAAACCTCTACGTCCAGCACCGGTGTCACTGAAGATAAAACAAGTATATGTGCAGTCGTGTGGGGTTCCAACCAGTAAGTTGCACCATCCTACGCCGACCAGATGCGCATGCTCATCTTCAGGTTCAACATAATTGACCCGAGTAAACCCGGAGTCGAACGAGTGCAGTACCCCGTCAATGTTAACTGGCTAAAGGGCGTAGCCCTGCGTGATTTAGCACTCCATGAGCGACATGCTGCATGTGTAGATGCAAGGGGAGATGTATACCAGTGGGGTGATGCATTCTTTGGCTCGAGGCCTAAATCAGAATCAGAGGCACAGGAACCGAAGTTGTCATTATGTGGAAAAGTAAGACAGATTACCTTTCGAGAGGGCATCGTCACTCAGCGCGCATGCATTGGTTAGAACATCATTCAACTCCAACTTACTGAATCTCGAGTGTATGCTCTGTCGGCATCGGGCACCATCTATGTCTTCGCCGCTAATGCAGAAAAACAAACACTACCGAATGCGAGGCCCACTCGTACGTCCTGGTGGGGAATTGGCCGAGGGCCAACCATTGACTTCATGGAGATTGCACCCAAGGAAAAGCTTGCTTGGGGTGAAAGGTCTGAACCAATTTGCCATCGATGACTATGTTCTCACACAGAACTAGGTTTGTATCCATTTCAGCTGGCCAAAACCACCTCCTGGCATTGACATCTTCTGGACGGACATTCACTCATCCCATTAACAAAAATGCAAACACACATGGTCAGCTCGGTCTGCGAAAGTTTGACATTCCCGCTCCTCCTAGTTCTATTAGTTCTCCTCGCCTAGCCGTTGAACTTGTTCCAAGGGCGGTGGCAGACCCGTTCGTAAAAGCTTCTCCTTTCTCGCGCGTCTCAGTGCCGTCTACGTCCCCTGCGACATCAAGCAACTTAGATGGAGTAGATGACCAGAAAATAGGATTTTCAGATTCCCTCTTCGAGATACCTTCCCTCACTGGCGTCAAGGTCTCTCAAATAGCTGCTGGAGGTCGCAGCAGCTTTGCAATGACAAATTCAGGCAGGGTGCTGGGCTGGGGGGCGAATGAGTTTGGGTAAAGATCCTGGTTAGAACGTGAAATTCGATGGCTGACGAATTCCAGACAACTTGGACTGGGTGGAAATATTACTCTTGACACGATTACAGTGCCGACAGAGGTACTTCTATCGAGAAATGTACCCAGTTCTATCCGCACCAGATGCATCGGTATCTCTGCAGGCAAGTGAGAATAGTCAGTCCTTTGCTGTCTATCACACTAAACTCAGTGCGCAGGTGGTGATCTGACGTGCTTCATCGCAGAGCGCACTGATGGCGAATCTTCTGTTTATGTTGACGTGCTGACCTGTGGTAATGGTCAATGGGGAGGGTTAGGGAACAATTTATTCTCGAATGCCCAAGGGAACCCTGTCCGCGCAAAGAACGTTAGCGGTCTCCGGGAATGTCAGTACTTGTACTTCATTATTCATTTCTGTAGCTCATAAGCCCCTCGCAGATAACGAAAACAGTCGATCTATGTCTCCCATTCCTCCTCATGCTATTTCGGTGTCTCCTACTGGTCATGTCCTGCTGACATTGGATACGCAAGCCCATGGAGGTCCGGGTGGCTCAGGACGAGACCTAGTCGCCTGGGGAATAAATCATGACTATCAAATAGGAAATGGGAAAAGGAGCAGTCTTCCTGTGCCTACGACCTTGGAGCACCCTGAGGGCGGTCGATTTATCCTGGGTCGACGAACAGCTCCGGTGAAGGATCTTGCTGGTAAAGTATGGAAGAAGAATGTCGAGGTAGAACAATGTACGGCTGCGGGGTACGGCAACAGTATTGTGTACTGGAAGATCAAGTAGTGGAGAAATTTGGTAGGGAATCGGTTACTTACATACAAAATGCATTATGTCCTAAATGCAGAAGTCTCACGTGAGTTTCACATGACCGTGACGCGGTTGTGGCGTCAAATCTATTAAGGCTCATAACCGTGAACCGCCATTACACGATGGCGAAGCCCGGGGAACTTCAATCCAAGGACCCTCAACTACAAGAATGCATGTGCGCGAACTGTATCATTTTATGATTTACATGCATTGACTGCTCGTGAACTCTTCAATGCAGCAAATTAATCAGAGAGATGACAAGCATCATTGATCCCGCAGATGACTACCTCACGATCACTGCAGCAGAAGAGCAAATGAAGATCAATTATTCCAAAACGAAGAAAGAAAACGAAGAAGCGTATGCGGATTTGAAAGGTGAATGACCGTCTCTCCCCCTTTCCTTAGTTTTGTCACCTCTATCTTCCTTTCGAAAGCCTTGTCTCGCGTTTTGGAGGCTGCCAAGAAGTCATCAATGCGACCGCCGAACGTCCCCTCTGTGGAGCAGCATGCGGCACATTTGAATGAGCTCGATGCGTCTAGGCTTTCGCTAGCCAAGGCTATCCGCGACGCGGAGGGTTCCCTATCGAGCAAAGAGGCTGAATTGGCAGCGCTGAAAGAGGAAGTGCGTGCACTGGAGGACTCAGACCCAGCCAAGGACCACCAGGCTCAGCTAGATGGCTCTGCGTGAGTACGCGCTGCATGATGTTGAGAGTCGATGATTTTTACTGCGCGTGTTATTTAGATTGCGCTTAAAGATTTATAGAGGGTTAGGATTCGAACCTGTCCTTGACGCGGATGGTCGAGCGACAAAGATGCTTGTTCGTGAGTGTTTATGTTTGAGTTGCCCCTCGAGAGTGTTTGCCCTGATATCCGGTCCAGGCAGTGAATCTGGCGA
Source organism: Rhizopogon roseolus (assembly GCA_930272055.1). Lineage (NCBI taxonomy): Eukaryota > Fungi > Basidiomycota > Agaricomycetes > Boletales > Rhizopogonaceae > Rhizopogon > Rhizopogon roseolus. The sequence goes on from CAKNEV010000030.1 coordinate 119,243, forward strand.
CATACATTCTTTCCCCTCGGATGGAACTAATCCCGATTTTGATGATGCCGATCAACTTTGGAGGCTGGCAACCTCATGATGGAGACATTCGAACTACGCTCATCACCACACGCCTGCCACACACTTAACTTACTTAGCAAATTACCACGACTACTTTCGACATATGCCAAACGATGATGTTATTAGTACATGAGGAGCATATGAGATTTTAAACGAGCCTACCCAATTCAACTCGATGTCTCTATACAATAAACTCGAAACGCCGGCGGATCGGTGGTTATTGTGTCCAGCCCCTTATTGAGTATTTCCGAATCGATTGTACTCCACTTCTTTCTCATCGTCTGCGTCTGCGCGCTCAGGAGCATTTTCGCCCCGTCATGCTTGAAATTTTGAAACATGGCTGCGGGAGGGTGGGGTTTCGACTCCCTGCCTTAGAGACTTTTTCTGATAAGCTTAGCAAATTTGTTTTTGGTAATATGTTGAATTATCATACTTCCATTTTCAACATCGTCAACTATCTGGTAGTATATCGGATAAGTACTCCCGCCCGTCGTGCTTGAAACATGGCTGAGGGAGAGCGGCGTTCGACTCTGCGCTTGTCATGCTCGAAACCTGACTTCGGGAGGCCTTTTTTTTTTGTTTTGATAAGCTCAGTAAATTTATTTGTCTTGAATTATCATGCTTTCATTTTCAACATCGACAACTAACTGGTAGTGTAGCGGATAAGTACTCCCAGTGGTCATGATTGAAACATGGCTGAGGGAGAACTGCGTTCGACTCCTCACTTGTGATGCTTGAAACATGACTTCGAGAAACTTTTCTTTTTTTTTTCTTTTTTGGAAAAGCTCGGGAATTATAAGCTTGTACGGGATATACAGATATACAGGTCAGACTAATCAATACCTTAAGCGACCATATGAAAGATGTAGTGGGTTATAGATTTGGCCGTCCGCTGGTGACGACCCATATTTTCTTCTCCTTGGACTTCTCTGCCACTTCCCGTACCTTTGCTTCGATAGCATTCTTCTTCACGTTGTGCACACGAAGTTCTTGGTGAATGCTTTCTACAATAAAGGTGAGCTTTGGCGTCGCCAAACTTGTGATTTTGTCAAGTAGGAAAGGAAGGTGTGTGTCGGGGAATGTGGTCTTCGGCGCGGGTATTTGCTTGTTGCCTGGAGTCTGAGCGACGACGGCCGATGATGACTCCACAACGCTGTTGTTGTTCCTTAATAGCCGATTGGGTAGTGAAGGAACCGCAAACTTAGACTGAGCATTTGGTTGTTGGCTTTCTTCAACGGCCGCTGGGACAAATGTGAAAGGGTCGACTGGATACGGAGTGTCTATAGCAGACGGATCAAACCATAAAAAGTTTAAGATATGGTGAAGAACTTACCGTTAAAGAATTGTATACGGTATGGTTTGAAAGGGTCGTAGTCACAGTGGCCTATGACTGATTCCCACAGAGGCCCTTTTGTATACGGGACGAGAGGAATCACGACCTTTCGCTTCTTTTCCGGTTGCTTGTCAGTAGCCTCTGCTTTCCGTTTGGAAGCGGAATGGGATATATCCAAGAGTGAGGGTGAAAGGGCTTTCCTCTTGTGAGAGGAAAGGGGTATATCCAAGAGCGAAGGCGATAGGTCCCGGTCATCCGGAATGCTTTCTTCAACTTCATCGTCATCCACTAGCCAACTGTCCGCATCAGAATCAGCATCCTCGCCTTCACCCTCCTCATCTTCGTCATCATCGACGTTGTCTGCGTCGCCTGGGCCTTCGTCTTCCCACTCCTCTCCGGAATCGTACCCGTAATCTCGAGCAAGCAAATCACGATTAAATGGTGTTCTGGCACCAATGACGCGTGAGTTCTTTGTCCAGGAACCATAGTAGCCAGGGCGGGCATCCTCATGGAAAATCAAGACCTTTGCTGGAAACGTCTTCCGGTCCCGAAGAATGTTCAACAAATGGCGAACGCGAGACGTATCTCCAGCTATCTCAGCGTCGTTGAGCTGGGTAAATATCTCTCTCGCGTTATATGCACTGAAGCACTTGAAGGAGGTCTTTGATCGGTCATGGGGCTGCGTGAGTCGAAGAGGCCGCAACGATCGTACGACGTCTTCGAAACGTTCTGTGAATAACATTAACAACATGAACCGCTGTTCTTCACTGCACGTACCATGCGCACTAGCTGCAGCAAGATTAAATGTCGGTGTGCTATCTACGAAGACGTCAACGGCCTCAGTCTTCGACGTTTGATCGGCATCAATAACAATAGCGTCTGCATGGCTGAAACCTGATCTCTGCTTTCCCGCAAACCTTTGTCTAGACTTTAAGAATCGGTTGATTGGTGCAATTTCTGCGCCTTTCTTCAAGACAAACGGCTTGAAAGTCTTTTGGAATTCCGATTCACTGCTTGAAGTTCCGCAGACAGGAATTCCAATTTTTGAAGGTGATTGGCGTGGAAGAGCCTTCGCCTTGCCAAAGAAATTAGCCATAAGAGACCGGGATTTGTCTTGAGTTTCCTTCTGCTTCTTCTCCCTCTCGGCCTTTGCGGCTCTCTTCTCTTCCTTCTCTTTAGCCTGAGATCATAACCTCAGCTGAGGAAAATTGCTACATAGGATCAACGCACCTTCGCGGCCTTCTCCATATCTGCGGCCTTCCTTTGCCGAGCTTCTGGATTTGAATTTTCTGACTGCAAGTTTATTAATGAGGCGGCGACATGGGAAAGGCAGAAAATAGCATACATCGACGATTTCAACTTCACTGATACTCGCATTTGGTTCCCGCAGAGAGGACGAATCTTTTTGCTCTGCTGCATCAGTCTGTTCTTCTGTTGCGTTACTCGGTGGATTCGGCTTGTTGGTGTCTTTAGGAGGGAGCTTATTGGTACCTTTCGGGTCGAGAATAGCATCCCGTTCATCCTGCGGTAGACTTTCGAAGACTGTTCGAAGGTCTCTCCTGGCCTGAAAGAGATATAGTTGGAGAAATCTAAACTAGGGCTAATACATACCTGCACACGTTCAGCTATCCTAGTCTCAGCCTTCTCCTTGGCAGACCTTGGCAACCAATCCCGATATGCGTCTCTGACCTCCCATCGCCAGACACACACAGTAGAGGGGAGTTTGTATCCCAAGGGCGCGTCTAATCCATAATTTGTTCTGACCATGAGTGACTGAATGGCGTGCTCTACCACAGGAAGAGGCAAGGCAACTGAAATGCGTTCGCGCCGAGAGCTGTCCTCTTCGTCAAAAGGCGGCAGAATTTCGGAACGGATATGCTTCGCAAGAGGAGTGACTCCCTTATCACTTCAGATACGGAAGTCAGTAGCGGCCTGCGTGGATAACGGATTGAAAGTCTACCTCTCTTGTGCAAGCTTCACTATCAGGGATTTGTGTTCATCTGGAATGGCAGCAAGAGGGGGGTCCTGCCTTTCAATCCTTTTCTCGATCATCTCTCGGAATTTGACGATTTCTGTGGAGCAGAGGTGTTGGACGATACTCGCATTACGGAAAGGAGAGCCGACCTTGCATCGCTTCGGATGACTTCTCAAACGATATGGGCTTTTGCTTGAATATGACTTTGCCATTTTTCAATTCAGCAAGTGGTTTTTTTGTTGCTACGCGTCTGGGTAAATTCTGGGCAGGAGACGCGGGTAGAATTTGCTCACCAACGGACGTCGACGCGTTGGAAGAGTCTGACGGCGGATTCAGCTAGAAAATATGTTGTTTTTTTGCTTCATGCATACCTTTATTCACCGGATCTGCCATCCGTGCAGAACGCCAATTGGAAGTATGAAATTTCAGAACTCGCTTGAGGGAAAAAAACGCGTCCTGTGTCGCGTCGCGATGTGCTGTAAATGTGGGAACAAAATATCAAGGAGAGACCGACGTGCTCGTGACGTGACGGTCACGCGTTTGCGACGCGTTTCATCCCATCACGCCGTGTCATCTGGTGCATTCCTTCGACCTCCGAGGATGTCATTTTTTCAAGCAAAGTCAACGTCGAAACATACTGTAGACCCAGCGAACCAACCGTGGGTAGAAAAATAGTGAGTTTGTTCCCTTTGCTACACAGAGAAGCTCTCTCATTACATGCAGTCGACCAAAGACCATAGATGACATCTCAGCGCAAGAGCATACAGTCGCAGTACTGCGTAAAACACTGGTTTCGACGAACGTATGCGGGTCTTTCTCACTCAAATGCGGATTCACCCTGATGCCAACTAGCTCCCTCACATGCTGTTTTATGGGCCCCCAGGAACTGGTAAAACTTCCACCATTCTTGCGCTAGCCAGACAACTCTTTGGGTACGCCTGATGACTGTTTAACTCGCGTACACTCACTCTTCTACTAGACCCGATAACGTTCGAAACCGGGTACTAGAGCTAAATGCCTCAGACGAGAGAGGCATTAGCATTGTCAGAGAGAAGATCAAGTCTTTCGCTCGCCAAACTCCCAGAGCACAGGCAGTAGCATCCGATGGGAACGTCTATCCCTGTCCGCCATACAAGATCATCATCCTTGACGAAGCAGATTCCATGACGCAAGATGCCCAAGGTGCACTACGACGAATAATGGAAACCTACGCCCGGATAACCCGTTTCTGTCTCGTTTGTAATTATGTTACAAGGTGAGAGCGCTCCTGTCTCTTTCTTTCCTGTACCCACTGACTGCTACAAGAATCATCGAACCACTCGCATCTCGGTGTTCCAAGTTCCGTTTCACTCCTCTCGACTCGGCATCCACTTCATCTCGGCTGTCTCACATCGCGAGTTCAGAAAATATCGATGTTAGTCCTGAAGTCATTTCGACCCTGATTGAGACCTCGGGTGGCGACCTCCGTCGATCCATCACATATCTACAATCTGCATCTCGATTATCTTCCTCCACCAATCCTCCAGTGCCAATAACACCCCAGGACATCCGGGAGATAGCAGGTGTTGTGCCAACTGCTGTTATAAATGATTTTGCAAGGACCCTCGGCGTTCCGATTGATGAGGACATGGATATGGATGACTTGCCCGCAAATGGAAAGCTGAAGGGCTTCCATGCCGTTCAGAAGAAAGTCAAGGACATAATGCGACAAGGATACTCAGCGTCACAAATATTCTCCCAGGTTAGTCACCGATCAAAAAGACTATCCTATCTAACATCGTCGTAGCTTCATGACACTATCATTCTACACCCGACACTGCCTGCAAGACAGAAAGCACGTGGTGCTCTCGCGTTCGCAGAAGCTGATAAGGCTCTATGTGATGGAGCTGACGAGGAGCTATGGGTACTCGAAGTAGGGCTTCAAATTCATAAAGCAATCAACACACCATGATGTCCTGGCTATATACTTCATGATGTTGATCGCGCAATTAGGCAAAAAATGGAAAAAGATGGAAAAATGCATTGCTAAACAATGCCTTTTGGTATGCAGACAAGCAAATAACAGGCACAACATCATGACATCATGGACATACTACTATCGCTGCTCTATCTTGCATTTAAAATCATTGCCGTCGTCCGGTACCAGGAGTTGCCTTTTGGAGTTCTCTCTTAATAGAAAGCTGCGCCCTTCTCAACTCATCTGCTGTCGACTCCTCGATATCGAGCACCTCGTGTGCACGGGTAAGTGCAGCCTCAATCTCGGCCCTCTGACCACGCTTGAGGTTCATTCCAATCTCAGGCGAGGAGATAGTGCCCTCCACCTGGTGGATGTAAGCCTCGAGGTCAGATCTGGCCTCATGACGTGAAGAGAAATCCTTGTCAGCCTGCTTGAACTGCTCAGCGTCCTTGATCATCTGGTCAATCTCGGCCGACGATAGACGACCAACGGAGTTGGTAATGCCTGCACAAAAATGTCAGTCGCAGGAAGAAGATCCATGACAGTGACTGACTGATGGATGCCTTGCGGCCAGAGGCACGATCTTGCGCAGAGACCTTGAGAAGACCGTTGGCATCGACTTCGAAGGTGGTAACAAGCTCTGCCTGTCCACGAGGCATAGGAGGAATACCCGTAAGCTCGAACTCGCCAAGCAGACGGTTATCACGGCACTGAGTGCGTTCACCCTCATATCTGAAGGTTAGGACATTAGGGCAACATTAAGAGTAGATAAGCGCTCTCCTTACACAGGGAAGGTAACAGTCGTCTGGTTATCCTCAACGGTCGTGAATGTCCGTGACTTGTTGGTGGGAATGGGGGTGTTACGGGGAACGACAACACCGAAAACATCACCCTGCATAGCAACACCGAGCGAAAGAGGAGCGACATCGAGGAGAAGGAGGTCCTGGGTCTTTTCTGAGGTCTGGCCAGTGAGAACAGCCGCCTGAACAGCGGCACCGTAGGCAACGGCCTCATCAGGGTTAATCGACTTGTTCAGCTGGCGTCCACCAAAGTACTCCGATACGAGTGATTGGACTTTGGGAATACGAGTTGATCCACCAACAAGGACGATATCATCGACCTTGTCGCGGGGCATCTTAGCATCCTTGAGCACCTTCTCAACGGGCTGGATCGTGGACTTGAACATCTCAGAGTTGATGTCCTCAAAACGGGCACGGGTGATGGTGGCATAGAAGTCCTCGCCCTAGGCGCGAATAATCAAATGAAATTTGGCATCGGAATACACAGAATATACCAACCTTGAACAGCGAATCGACCTCAACGGTGGTTTGGGTGACACTTGAGAGAGTGCGCTTGGCGCGCTCACAAGCACTCCTGAGCCGTCTGAGAGCACGAGGGTCCTCAGAGATATCGTGCTTCTTCTTCTGCTTGAACTCGTTCTTGAAGTGCTCCAGGAGGGTGTTATCGAAGTCTTCACCACCCAAGTGAGTGTCACCCGCAGTGGCCTTCACTGCGAAGACACCACCACTGATGTTGAGCAACGAAACATCGAAGGTTCCTCCACCGAGATCGAAGATTAAAACGTTCTTCTCCGCTTTCGATTGACGATCCAAACCGTACGCGATGGCAGCGGCAGTGGGCTCGTTGATGATACGGAGGACGTCAAGGCCAGCGATGAGACCAGCATCCTTGGTTGCCAGACGTTGCGAGTCGTTGAAGTAGGCGGGGACACTATGTTCATTCGCATTAAGACGGATTTACAGTGGTGTAAAAATTATCACTCACGTGACAACTGCCTTGGCGACAGTCTTGCCGAGTTTTGCCTCTGAGATTTCTTTCATTTTAAGGAGGACCATTGATGAAATTTCCTGGGGACTGAAGAGCTTCTCCTCGCCAAGGTAGGTGACCTTGATTAAAGGCGAACCATCCTTCTCTACGACTTCGAAGGGCCAGTGAGTCATATCCTGGAGTGACCTTCAGTATTTCATTGCAGCCATATCATCATACTGACCTTCTTAACGTCGGGATCACTAAGATATTTCACGTTATAATGACTACTGAATGATACTTCATGATATACTCACTCATAACGACGACCAATGAGACGCTTGGCATCAAAGACCGTATTACGGGGGTTCATGGCAGCTTGGTTTTTTGCGGCATCACCGATTAGACGCTCATCCGAAGAGAATGCAACGTATGAGGGCGTCGTGCGGTTACCCTCTACAAGCACAGTCAGATATGGGTGACTTCGTCGCGCAGGGCAAAGACTCACGATCGTTGGCAATGATTTCAACTCGATCATTTTGCCAGACACCCACACAGCTAAGATGCAAGGTCAATATGATTATGATGATCAGATGATTAGATGTGATGCCTACGAGTAGGTGGTACCGAGATCGATACCAACAGCGCCTTCGAAAGATTCCATTTTTTTTAGAAGGGAGAGGAGAAGTAAGGAGAAAGATTGGCCGGATGGTGGTGAAGGGCAGAAGAGCAATCAAAAAAAATCGATTGCCCAGCTGAAGTAAGCAAACCATGTAGCCAAATTTTGCACCGCCACCTGCTACGCTCATTCTTAGAGATGGCCACCAAGGCAGGTCTAAGGCCATGGCTTTCTGCTACCAGATGCATGCGTAGAAGTCAGCCTGCAGTTTTGCAACACAGGCGAAATGTGTTCACTTCCAGTGACGAACCATTTCCCCTACAGTCACCGGATGATTGGCAGTTGTTACAAGACCGCCGCTTCCGTTTCAAAATGCTCGGTGCGTGATTTTTCTTCGAACACGAGGTAGACTTGTCTCATCATATTGCGTAGTTGATCTTTTTAGCGAGCATGGTTCGACTGTGACGCGAGATAACACCTTCCAACCCCACCACCCGTTGCATCGACCTCTAGCACCGTCTGAAGCAACACTATCCGCCCTCATCGCCGCTGGCGCCCATTTTGGGCATGCTAAAGCGTTACTCAACCCAAACTTTATGCCCTACGCGTACGGTGTCCGTGCCGGCCTTACCATAATTGACCTCGACTCAACACTCCCGCTCTTGCGGAGGGCCGCAAATGTTACGCGCGCGGTCGTTGAAAGGGATGGCACAGTTGTCTTCGTTGGCACTCGTCCAGATCTGCGTGCCGTCGTGCGCAAAGCAGCAGAGAGGATTGGAGAACAGGCTTACCATGTTGGAGAAAGATGGCTTCCTGGCACACTCACCAACCGATTGCAGCTATTTGGAGTTGGCGTCGCAGACGAACAGCGTGTCACACCTGATCTCGTCATTTTCCTAAACCCTATGGCAAATGCTCACGCCATTCGTGAGTGTGCAATACAGCATATTCCTACCATTGGCATTGTCGACTCGAATGTTGATCCTCGGGTCGTCATGTATCCCATCCCCGCGAATGACGAGAGCCCTCGAACAGCAGAGTTAATCGCAGGCATTCTTAGCATAGCAGGAAGAGAGGGCAGGGCTTTGCGAGAGAAAGAACAACTCAACAAGGAGTTGCGACGATACCAATACAAGCGTGCTCAAGAACGAGGCGCTAAGCCATATGATATCGACGAATAGTACTAGTGCTGCTACGTGTTGTCTACTACTCTATTTCTATGACGCTTGAACCTCACTCCAGTATTCTGCATCATCCTTTAGTAACCACAACACCGTTAACAGGCGACCAACTTACTTTCTGCCTCAGTCAGTGCTCTTAAATTACCCTGGAGCTTGTTGAGAGTTTCCGTGTACTCCTCTTCTTCCACACTGTCGAAAACAATACCACCTCCTGCTTGCAAGTAGGCGACCCCGTTCTTGAATGTCATCATACGAATGGCGATGCATGTGTCCATTTCATCATCTGCGAAGTCGAAACGTCCGACGGCACCGGCATAGATCCCCCTTCGTTCACCTTCTAGTTCGGAAATCAGTTCGATAGCCTTAATCTTCGGAGCCCCAGATACGGTCCCCGCGGGGAATATAGAGCGGAAAGCATCGAACCTGTTGAAACCGTTATGATTGCAGATGAAACAAGCATCAGTCAAATACCTCGTCAGGCCATCTCTCAACTTCCCGGAAACTTGGGATGTCAGATGAATGACGTGACTGAATTTTTGCACTGCCATAAGATGATCGACCTTCACAGTCTCTGGCTTGCATACGCGATTAACGTCGTTTCTGGCGAGATCGACAAGCATGATATGTTCCGCTCGGTCCTTTTCAGATGCAGCGAGCTGTTCACCAAGCTTCTTATCCTCTAAAAAAACATGACAGCATATCCCCGTTCAGAATCTGATGAGACTGACCTTCCGGAGTCTTCCCTCGTTTTACTGTTCCAGCAATAGCATGATTATAGACCTTATTTTCCTCCACTTTGCATAGAGTCTCCGGACTAGCACCGACTATTTGTAGCTCTCCGCAATCCAAATAAAACATGTAGGGGCTGGGGTTGACTTGACGAAGATGTCTGTATGCATTAAAAGGGTGTAAATTCGTTGGGCGGGCAAGGCGTTGAGATGGAACTGCTTGTATAACATCGCCAGCGACAATGTGTTCCTTCAGCTTGGTTACATATGCCTCGTAGCCTTTCTTGCCTACGTTGGATACGGCTTCGTTCCCTAGGACAATCGGAGGTTGAGGTACTTCTGGAGTTGTTTGACCCAGAAGGATTTTAGCCAGCCGTCGTATTTTTGATTCGGCAGTCTGATATATGAACGGAAGGTTCGTGGCGCCGGCGTCCTTCGGATAGAAGACATGAGAAACTATCTTGATCGACTGGAATAGGTGATCATATATGAGGATGGTGTCACAAAGCATAAACACAGACTCTGGGATCGACAAAGGATCGCTGAGATCGCGCGCGGTCTTGGGCTCGAAGTACTGTATGCAGTCATAAGAGACGTATCCGATTGCGCCCCCAGTGAAAGTTGGAATTTCGGGTATTTTCACGTATTGATGAACGGCAAACTCCCGTTGAAGAGCAGACAGTGGGTCTCCCTGGATCTCTTCGTTCGGTCCAGTTTTAATGACCTTCAGCGGGTCTACAGCGTGTCAGTAACGATGAATGCAAAGAGACAAGCGACGATTTACCTGCACCAACGAAACTGTACCTGGCAATGTTCTCTCCTGCAATGACCGACTCCAGCAGGAAGCTGTACTTGGAGTCTTTGGCTATCCGAAGATATGCCATGCATGGCGTAATGAGGTCTGCAGAAAGCTGAATGAATATTGGGACGCAGTTTCCACGCTTCTCGCGAATGATGAGCTGTTCCACAGTCGCGAGCGATGGATACACCGTGCATTTCTTTAAAGAGAACTATTAGCATCTGAGTTTCATGAAATGGCGAATAATAATACTTGAGGGTCCATTTTATTCTCGAGGTGCTAAGTGAAATTCATCCACGACCGAGTATATGTAGGCCGCGAAGTACAGGTTATGACTCGGACAGCCGCTCGGCGAATATAAGTTTAAGATCGAACTTGTTTTGATTTCATCTGGATTCCTCCCTCTTGGGATAACGTTCTAACTTAGTACAGCCTGAAACACAGATTAGCCGTCTGCAACGTCACGCGATGATCACTCCCCGATTCTCCTGTGCACAGACTTCCGAAACCGTGGTAGTATCGATTTACTGCCCAGCAGTACGGGTGCGTTTCACACGGCAGCCACTCTTTCACCCACCTGACCAACAATATCTTCCGAGTAGGCCTCTGAAGCAGAGATCATCGTCGATGAGACCTTGTTGTCCGTCCACATCAACCCATACTTCCTTCGTATCAACTTTCCCCATGCGGTCCTCGAGGATGAGCAATCATCCGCAACATATGATGCTGGCAGTGGATATCTAACGATTACACTGACCAAGGAGGCGAAGGGACAAGAATTCCATGACTTGGACTTACTAGCAAAACTACTGGCTCCTCGTAACATCGAAGTCTCAGGGCCCCCTGCCATCGAAGTCATCGGGTCTGGGAATTCCATACGTAGCGAGTCAGAAGAACTAGTCGATTCATTTGGTGCGATATCTCTTGAACAGCGGGAATTCTTGGAAGGTGCATACGTTATGTTTCATGATCCAATGAACTTCCTCAACACAATTCCAGCTGCCGAAAATGACTGGCAGTTTCCTCAGACTGTGGCAGAATCCTCTTCTCCATTACATCTAACTACGAAGAGATACTATGGATTCTTGAACATGTACACAGGGTACTTTACCCACGTTGCTCACACAGAAAATGATATCAATGAACTTGGGAATGAGGCTGAAAGTTTCTTACCCGACGAACGACGAGCGAAAAGGTTGGAACATGAGGAGAAGAAATGGGACGAGGAGCATTATATGTAAGATCCATAAATAACGCGTCGCTTCGAATGCTCACCCACCTCTTCTGCAGGGCGGACTATGTGGACGATGAGTACATCCAAGAACTTCTAAGTTGGACAGATCCCGAGCTCGTGGATGGCGCGGAATGTGTATTCACCGAGAGCGAGAATATGACGATGTTAAAATTACCGCGCAAAGAATGTAAGCTATATCTTTGCTGTTGATTGTATTTTAACTCTGTAAATCATTGTTGACAGACTTGCCGACTAAATCGCAACAACGCAATCTATATCTGACGCTGTTGACATTATTATTCGCATGCGTATATGATAGGCGCACGACACAACACGACCCCACCCCTGAAAGCGCTTGGACAATTTGCTCACTCGTACCTGCGTTCTCAGCGCTGGACCCCCCTCCATACACTACCGCAGAAAGTGTCCCTCTGTCTACGCCCACGTCAGAGTTAACCGACAATGACCTCGCTTCAGCCTTAACGCCGTCCTATCGACGGTCCCTTGCTTTCCCTCTGTATCGGTCCTTCGCATTGGCCGATGCTTGTCGAAAGGATGTAGCAGCCATTTTAGCGAAGGGCAGAAGAATGGTCGCACGTTACCTATTGGGAATGAAACATATCCTGGACCACCACGACGTATATTACGTCTATAGCAAGATCTGGGTGGATGACTTCTGCGTTTGGATTCAAGCATCCGCTAGGTGCGGCATTTTTTCAGTGTCACAATTCCACGGGATTGACATTGTTCCCTTTGCAGTGACGAGATATTATTGCATATCTCGCAGCGCTTGAAATCATTAGCCATTACAAAAGCCATGATGGGCTGGAACCTCGAGGATTTAGAAGCTACAACTTGTGATAGCGATGACGAGTCCTCCGAATGACCTTGTGTGAAATACAGTATCCCCGTTCCACAACTCGTGGCTTATCTTGGGGCACGCTATCCTGCATTCTCTATCTCTATATTAATGTAAGAACGAATTCTTACTTCCGCGGAGCCCAATTCGCGTCCGCGCTGCATGTTTCAAATGACGTTTGATCTCCCGAGTCTGATAACTCACAATCATGATGGAGCTGTAACATTTCCCGCAACGTGTTTCCTGTTCCGAAGTCCAGGCTTATCGCTCAAAAGACTTTAGCAGCCAATGCTAACCCGCATGCGTTGTACACCCCTTTGGTGCGACTTTCAAACGCAAGGCCCATCGACAGTTAAATCGCGCATCCCCCCTTTACCTCGCAGAATGCCATAAGCTTTTAATTTGTTGGTAGGTTGACGGCAGCTCCTCGGTGTTAAACAAAGTTGCCGTTAGTCTTTAGAATGACTTGAACAAAAAGCCTATGCACTTCAATCAGGTCTAATTTTCTATTCCCGGGGCTCGTGAAATAAGCAATCTCTCGAAGCTAGATAAACCTGAAATTAGTCTGGCTCACTCAGTCACTGGTTATGGCGAATAACATAAAGTTTGGCGACTCAGGAAGCCTCTCCGCATCTGGCTTCAATGATCCCCGCGCCCCCTAATGCGTAACTGCGCAGTAGTAGCATGGCAGCATCTCGCATTGACAGGCCTTTCATAATGCATATATTGACATAATCCTTGGCGATTAAAAGTGTTTTCAACGCCAAACATATATACGCTTTCTGTTCGCGCCCGTCATCTATAGAACAGACTTTCGAGAAGCTTCGGAACACCAACCACAACGTACTTAGACTGCCTCGTTTTCACGTCTGTTCCACAGCGAAACTCTCGAAGCCAACCCATATCCAATATACAGCATTCACTCCGCAGATCCACTTGATCTAAATAGGGGGAATGACGTGCAGATTCCGAAAGTTGCCACTGGTCCTTCGAAATTTATCACCAGCGATACCCGAGGCTGACCTTGTGATAGATCTCTGAGCAAAAAGTGCAACATGAGGCTGCTCAATGAGTCGGAGACCGCATGGTGCTGGAGTTTGCCCACATGCGGCACCGTGAACGGTATTTTGAATGAACGACGGTGTGCATGAATTATGAGGCGCCTATCGGTACATGATACCCATAGAATAATCCACATATTATGTGTAAGTATCATCTAAATGAATTCTCAATCTTCTGTGGAAACACCTTGCGCATGAACTCTGACGTCCTTCGGCAAAACATCATAACCACTTTGACCGAGGTCGACAGGCAGAGCGGCGGTATCATCCAGATGCTGTGATGCAAGTAGGGCCTCCCCCTCTTCTGCGTCTCCACCTGCTCTCTCCGCTAGAACTGAGGGTGGGCGAAGGAAAACCGGAGGGTTGACCAAACCATTGAAAAGGAACTAGAAGACCAGATTGAACGAACATTACCATCAGAAAACTGATTAAGACATACCGTGCCATACCTGTGTAGAATATGAATGTGAGCACCACGTAAAACAACATTATAGGGAACTTCCTCACACCAAGGAGGAGAATCCCAGGACTTGCAGCAATGAAATAGGGAAAAGAAGTTTCTCCCAGCCTAGGCCAAGACTGACTAGCCAGATCGAGAGTGTCCTGCAGGTATCGGTCAAGCTCCTCGCCGTAGCACTTACATGCCTTGTGACGCTCAAGCCGAAGTAATTAAAGAGCGATATACTAAATGCGATGGCGATTCCTGAATTAAGGACGCTGGGTGTATTCACCAATTGGTGCCAGCCCCTAGGAAGGTCGAAGAAAGGCGAGCTAGAAGCGATTGACGGCATAGCCAGAAGGGGCATGCACAAAATGATGGTGAGGGCACCGAATAAGCCTTCGTAACCAACAGCAACCAAAGGCGCCACAGAGTATCGAGCCATAATCTTCTCTTCCACGACAAACTGCGTTGCCGTACTAGGTGCGAGTTATTCAAAGTCACTGATAAGGGATGACTAAATACTTACAACACTTGGGCGAAGAGAACGAAGAAGACGCCTGCGTATGGTTATTATAAACTCCTATATGGATGGGAGTGACAGCATGTCTCACCGACGAGAACTTTCGTCACTTGCGGGTCTCCTACGGGTTCCGATGTTGAAGGGTCGGTTTCGGACAGGAATGAATGCAAAGCGGATTGGGCAGCGTCTTTGATAAGGGACCCGCTATAGCCTACTAATGAAATACCAGCCATAACTGTCAAGAGAGAGACCCATCTATGAACCATTCATCGATGATCGACTGAGCCAGCAGAGGGAACATACTGATATAGCCATAAACGACGGTGTAAGAAGATGACGCTGAGGACGCCCACGAAAAGAACGAGAGCGCCACGCGTCATCTGATAGATTGAAACCGGAGTATAGAGGAGGCCGACGTTCATGAGCTGTTGACATATCGATTACGAATAAGCACAAAGGCTATAACAAACTGATCGCAAGGGGAAGAAGAAAGAACGACGAACCGTGGTGCCGGTGAGATCGCAAGCAGCAGGAAACCATAAAAGAAGGATCTTCCAGCCTCGCAGCTCCTGACAATGCTCCTCAAGTTTAGTGGATGGATGGACTTCTTCTTCCAAATCGGACGGGAGAAACACGGGTGCAGTACGCTGGCGTGCACGGAGCCATGTGTAAGCGACAGGAAGAAAGCCTAGAAAGTCAAAGTGAGCAACTGCCTATCGGGTAGGGACGAATAAATGATATACTGACAAAGCATTTCACCGACTAACGCGGATAGATGTGGTTAGCGGTGCAAAACGTGGGACAGGACATGAAATCTACGAACGGAACATTTGAAGAGTTTGCCATACAGGTTGCTCGTAGAGAACGTGGTTTGCTGGATCTGGGTCACTACAATTCTCCACACATTGCATGTCCTAGCCGTAAGTATGGTGAATACTAGTAGTATGACTATGGGGCTTGAACGTGCCTGCCATTTGCTCCATAATGAGTTGCTCGAACCCTATGAAACATGAGCTGATGCAAGATTGAAGAGCAGAAGACAGACCGTGATGATCATTCCCGCAAGGAGAATGGGGACATAGAATGACGAAGGCATGCTGGTTGGTTCGGTTCAACCAACGAGTGCTGAGTGACAAAGGGCTCAGCTGAAGTGACAGTTAGCCGGTGTGACTCCCGGGGGGTGCCGGAAGGCCGGAGATCTAGATGGGGGATCGGGAGATGGATCTGAGTGTCGTGATGGCTAATACTTTTGCTTCTTCGCTGGCTGTCATGAATTATTCTGGTCACTGGTGCCAGTTATTTATCGCAGTTGGGCTTCTGGGCGTCTTTTCCCTCTTCATCATTCTTTTCTTCACTTCTTTCCATCTTTCTTTCGCTTGTTGTCATCGCTGTCGTCGTTCTCCAACGTCCCAGCATCATCATGGTCAAGCTTACCCTCGTCTCCCCGAAAGGCAATCATGGTGTTCGCTTCTTCCCTTCCAGTGGTTACCTCGGTTTGACCCCCCTCAAGTTTGAAGGCAGTTGGTAGATTTTCCTCTTAACTGATATCATCCACTGATCTATGTTGATCCAGTGGTCAGAACCGAAATCGAGCAGGATGGTAAACTTCTCCCTGCCAAAGATATTACAGTCTTCGTTCGGTGTTATGAGTTTCGGCAAGGCAGGCTAGGGACAACACAGAACAATATTCTGGCAGAATCCTCTGTCACCTTATGGAGAAAACCAGACGGTCAAGACTGGGCAGACATCGGAAACTTAGAATACCCATTTCGAATTTCTATGCCCTCTCATACCACTGCACCCAGCTCCGCTCTTTACTTCCAAGAGTATCGCATATGTTGGCGGATCGAGGCTGGTATGTGGCTTCAGACGTTCAGTGACTCGTGTCTTACCTAGTACAGTACTCAATCACGCTCCTATTCCGGCTGTTGGTTCTCGCTTACTCAAACATTACGATCTCCATTTGATTCGCCATGACCTACCTGAGATGATATCTCCTCCCTCTCCAGTAACCCCAACGTCCTATATGTCCTCTTTAAGCAGCAAGTCTAGAGGACCTGCGCTCCGTTATCGTATTTCATCCCCCACTAAACCTGTTGGCCCCCTCGATATCGTTTCTCTCCAAGTCACTGTGCAACCACTCGATCCCGCTGTATCCGTTCGCACTGCTACCGCCGTTGTTGAAAGAAGAATACAATTCTCCGAACACCCAATATCTCCTTCTCGTCCTTCAACATCCTCAGTGCCGCCGATATCATCTTCATCTTCATCTTCATGTTCCATGTCAAATCAAGAATCACGCCCTCATCATCGTCACCTTCTCGCAGCGAACTCAGGCGACATCACGTCGGCAGCATCGGCAGCATCATCTTCCAGTGATCTTCACTGCATTTCCTCCTCCTCATCCGTAAAGTCGGACAACGATACCCGACCTCTTTTAATGCAACATCAATCTTCCGTACCTAGCGCTTCGCCCCTGAATAACACGAGCGAGCGGACGACTACACACATTTTCGCTCATCTTGAATCTTCCCATCGCTTCTCCAGAGATTCTACCGGAACTTGGCGCCAGACGCTCAATTTTTCTTGGCCCGATACCAGGCCTAGTAGCCGATGGACGGTTGGAGAAACACTTCAGACTGGCATGGCTTCTGTCAGATTTTTTATCCGCGTGAAGGTATATTGCACGGATTTTATTGTTATTTAGCTAATCACGTACTTCAGTTGATCGTATTCTCCCCGAATTCCAGCGCTGAAACAGTTGAGCTCGAGGATCAAGAAATCATTGTAGTCTCGACCAATGAGACTCAACGTCAATTGGCTCTTTCGCGCTATTCTGTTGGCCGGTCTAAGTCTAGATCCCCAAAACGATCAAAACGAGATCGTCCAGATATTCAACTACCATCACCCCAACGTAGCCCTCGTCTATCCACAGTTGCCGAAGTTCCTATAACGGCGTCCGTCATTCCTAAAGCCAACCACGAATTTGAAGAATCGCTCGGGCACTCCCACAAATTTTCTTCTGCATCGTCCCCCCATCCCGGAAGCAAGTTCAACATAAAGTCTACGCGCAGGCCCCATACTTCTGCCGGGCCTCGAGACAAGCCCCATCCGTATGATTCATGGGGATATGAGCTTATTCGCGGTCACAACAGCCGAGTCGCCGTCCCTATACGCCCCGCAACCAATGGGCGCGCTACTCGTGGTGCTTTCACTACACATGCGAGTTCGGAAGGAGAGGGCAGCTCGTTATTGGAGAAGGTTGGACAAGTAGAAATGCGTGCGTGGGAGGAGGAACTCGCAAGAATTGAATTGGCGAGCCGCAGAAGCACTGCGGATATGATGGTGGTTGTATCCCAACGGAGAAAAATGAGCGGCCATCAAGACATACGGACATATCTGCATGCGGAAGGTTGAGTACATGGATCCCCTGCACCTTGCTATCCTTTTTCTCCTGCTGTCGTGCTTTCCCTGTCTAGCATTAAGGTTCTCTCGGCATTATTGTTTTTTCCACCCCATACTGTCATCGACTCCATACCAACCCGACTCATGTAGAACAATCAGCTCTACTACCACTGCATTCTTATCATTGTCTTTCTATGTAATGAGATATACCCCTTCCTGGTTTCTACCCAGTCAGTACATATTAATATTAGGATGCTGTGTATCCATCCAACATTCACCATGGTCCAACTTGGGAGATACAATTGCAAATAAAACTAGCGCCGACTAGTATGTGTCCCTTCCCTCCAACTTACCTCACCTGACAACTCCCCAATTGTTCCCGACAAGGAGTTCTGCACGATGAGTTTTCCATGGTTCAGAATGACATTACTGGGCAGCGGCTGTGAGTCTTCTTGACAATCTCGAATTCATAAGCAGAGAAGCTAACTGTAACTGCGATTGGGGCACAAATTGATATTGAACTATATTTTCACTGCATGCACGGCACTTTGCTTTCCTGTACCAGTAATGGGCATGGGTTACCTTCTGATGCGTGGTTCGTCTTCTATCATCACCGGGGCCTCCTATACCATCTGATCCGCCCACTTGTTATGGATGCCTTTCGGCTGGTTCCTTTGAACTGTCATTGCCTTGTTCTTGATTTGTAGCAACTGTCCCTACTCCTGAACAGACATATGCCGTGAGTTCATACCCTTTCTTCCGCCGTCCCGAGGCAGCGCCGAAGGCATATTTTTGCTCTTGCCTTGTTCAAGAGAATCGTGTCTTATTATTCATTAATCACAGGCCATGGCACCTGATCTGCGGCGAAAGGTCGATGCGCACCGTGCCGCCAGAATTGCACAAGAGCAAACAATGAAACACCAAATCGATGCACAGGTTCGTAAAACGCCACAATACGACCCACATGTTCCCACAGAGCCTTACCTATGTATAACGCCTTGCTTTCGACGCGGCTATTTTAGAGCGATTCTGACGCAGCAAAGCCCATTTGGGCAAACCGACAAAATCACCCGTAGCCCATATTTGATATCTTCTGATATCTCCCACATTTTTCCGCAATCCTACGTGTGCGCACGTCAGCATGGTCCTTTCCATACATATCAAAATAGTATTAGTATGCCAGGTCTCCCACATCTTGCCTACATTTATCATGCTTCATTTCCATTACCCCACGATCGTGTTGTGGCTTGCGGCACCGTTGAAACGGCTTTCCAGACCCGCCGTGAGATGGCACCCGAACAAGGTGCCGATTGGTTTAGGATGCCAGCACAGAACTGTACCCGCTGAGGTCCTTTCACGATTGGTAAAATGGGCTTCCGGATAATTCTCACATCCGCGGATACCTACATCGAATTACATAGCACCCACTTGGTTGTCTGAGTGATAATTCAGACACTAAGCGATGTTCTCCGAAATTAAAATCCACTCAGAACATGGGAACCTTTCATAACGACTCGCAACTTCAAGTTGGAACCAATTTGCAGACACGCATGTTATATAAGCGACGAAAAGAAAGTTATTAAATTATTTGAAGGAAGTCAGTATGTAGCTACGGTGGTGATGTATTCTCAACAGCTAAAATGAGAAGGGATCAGAAGAGTATGCAAACATTAGGAAATCGCGGAAAAATGCTCCAGGATCTATAGACGATGAATGACGCGACACTCCCCCTACTGTCCAATTGGCGACCATGAATCAGTAGTCCCAGGCGCAGACCTAACTAACGACTCTTCTTCCACCGATGATTCTGGCGAAGATGGAAGTGTCTCATATAATGACTGTCCTGGAGTATTGTTGCTGAAAATAGAGGAAGACAAGGAAGCCGCACCAGGCGTCCCTGTGGGTTCGGGGGAGAGTTTTATGTTGTCAATGGGTGTGGAAGTATTCTGGCTTGAAAGCTTGACTACTCCATTGGGCACTGTCGATGCTGAAGAATCAGCAGCATCGCTAACCACTGGTGATGAAGTGCCCGATGTTATGCATTGCCGTTGGGCGGGGACTGAGATTCCCACATCACTGCAGGTGGCGCTGGTATCAATGGGTGTGTGTGATTGAGATGAAGAAGGTGGTTGACCTGCCACTGGAATTGTTGCCCGATTACCATCGTGAGTCGCATCGGCCAAAGTCTCTCCTGACTCCGACCTGCGAGCAGCCAACACGACATTGGAAGCGTCGTTCCCTACTGTGCCTGTAGTCGTCTGATCCTCACTGAACCGATGGGGGGAAGCAACACCCTCTATAGGTTGCTCCCCAGAAGTGGCGGCAGCAGCAGTAGCTTCGTTCTTCCGCTTCTCTTCTTCCTTTCTTTGTTGTTCTTCATGTTCCAAAAGTGAAAGCCGCATAGCCTCCATGACCATTAACTGGAAAGAGGTGTTAGTTGAATGACGTTAGAGTAGAAAGTTAATACCTCTTCCAAATCTTGTCCACCGAGCCCCATCTGACCGAGCAGCTGGCTAATATCTTGCTGGCCATTATTTCTATGTCGCCTCCTTCGTCCACCATTGAAGTCAACTTCACCGCCATCCTGACCATCGCCGGCCGGTAGTGCATGAACACGGCCACTCGTTACACCAACTGGGATAAGCCTATCCCCCACTTGGCGCATGATTATTCGCCGGTTCGCACGGCGCGTAACGGCAGCTCGAACAGCGGCAAGCTTGGCTTCCCAGTCTGGCCGTATTTGATCTATGCACAGGAAGACATGATGGATACCCAATGATTACACTAGCCACTTACCTGTCGTAACCACATCTGGACTATCATGACCAAAACTCTTGCGACGTCGTTTCTGAGCTGCACTGGGTAAATTCAGCTGGGGGCCTTTGGGAGTCTCCACCCATGTTGGTGGAGGCTATGAACAACAATGGACGAAGTAAGGATATAAGTCATAGTGAGAAATATCGCTGAATAAGACGGACCATTCCATCACTCCCGATGCCAGCACGCCATGGAGGGGGAGTATAGACCACTCCAAAATTCTCCTGGACGCAATATGGGCATGCGGCTGGCTCAGATACGAGATGTGTAGCCGTGGGTTCAGTCCTCTTTATCTGAACAAAACATTCTGTGCATATTGCCTGATCGCAACATCTCGAATGGTTCATGTTAGGGGGGTAATACTAAGGCACAAGGTACTCAGTGATTGCATAACACGCAAGAGATAACGCACGAGGAAACATATCGGGCATTCTATGGAACCTCTATAAACAGCGGCCTCTGGACAACGAGAGGGGTCCTTCAACGCGCCAGGGCGCTTGGATGGATTAATTGGCTTTGGAGCATCTCGTGAGTCAACCCTTGCGGGAGAAGCATCGTCATGACCGCTGTCAGAATCTTGGAGTACCCTCCTAGCCGACATGATCTGTTCATCATCCCAATTTTCATTGAAATCTTCTAGAGGGCGATAGAAAGGTGCAAGCTTGCGATCTACGATGAGCTGGGTGACGATGCTATGATTCCAGTCTTTGGGCCCAGTGTAGACGCCTTGTGGGGTGAGATGACCGTAGTCTACAGTTTCATCATGATGGCCGCGTGAGGAGGACGAGCCTGTGTTGCCCATGACTTCAATTCAGAGACGAGAACGCCCTGGTGAGTGTGATGACGAAGGTAGCGAGACTGTTGTATGCGCGACTTGTCCTTGGCTTGATTCACGTCACTGTAGTGTATTTGCTTGTATTTGTCCTTAGTGGCTAGAGACGAAATCCAATTTGCTGACTGAGGCATAACTAGTGTGTAGAGCAACTTGAAGATAAGTACTACATGTCGTGAGCTGGCAGACAAGACGATAAGGTAGTACTTTGCTAGAACTGTTCTTAGAGATGGCATCAATAGATCCTTTGATGCATCGGAAATACTGCTGCACTTAAGTGGGCGCTCTTCATATGCGCTGACATGCTTGTCGTATGTAATACTGACCTTCTCTTTGACATCGAACGTTGAATATGATCAGTCTGACTGTTGTTTTCCCTCCTCCTCGAGGTTGCCAACATGAGAGAAACATGAAACATGTTTTGAAGGACAAATTCGTCGACAACTTGCGCAAACAAGTAGGAACACGTCAGCTATATGGAGGAATTTCTCAGTGACCTAGGAGGATAAGAATTTAAGTTACTCGAAGTTGCTGTTGAGTCCCGTCTGTCGCTCTCTTTCTTCGTTACGGTCATGAACCATCCCTGGGCTAGCACTCCAGAGCAAGTCCTACAACACTTTGGCGTTGACGCTTCTCGTGGACTTACTGCAGACCACGCGGCAAAGCATGCAGAGGTGTATGGAAAGAACGGTCAGTCCAGTTGGTTCATGTAGTTCGTTGCCACCTAACAACTCGTGCAGAGCTTCCCGAAGAGCCTCCAACTCCACTATGGGAACTTATTCTAGAACAATTCAAGGACCAGCTAGTGTTGATCCTCCTAGCGTCGGCAGTTATATCCTTCGTTTTAGCTTTGCTAGATGACTCTGAAGATACCACTCTGTTTGGAGCATTTGTTGAACCTGCTGTCATATTGCTCATTCTTATTGCAAATGCGACTGTTGGGGTGATACAAGAAACAAACGCGGAGAAAGCGATAGACGTGAGTTATATTGTGTGGTCTCTTGGTACACAAATTGTTTAATTATGTTCGTGAAGGCTTTGAAGGAATATTCCCCAGATGAGGCTAAAGTCCTCAGGTCTGGCCAATTGGCTCGCATTCATGCCTCAGAAATTGTTCCAGGTGACATTGTTTCGGTTGCAGTTGGTGACAAAATTCCAGCGGATTGCAGAATCTTGTCTATCTCCTCCAGTAGCTTTAGGGTTGATCAGGCCATCCTCACTGGCGAAAGCGTTAGCGTGAGTAAGTCGGTCGATGTTGTCGCTGATACTGGTGCCGTAAAGCAAGACATGACCAATATGTTGTTCTCTGTAAGCGCTCTCCCTGTCTTTCCAAAACGTTTAGTAGGGAGTTTACCAATGTATTTAGGGCACCACAGTGGTCAACGGGAATGCGCGAGCCATCGTCACATTCACGGGCCAGAAGACAGCTATTGGCCATATCCATCATTCAATTTCGCAACAGATTAGTGAAAAGACTCCGCTCAAGCGCAAACTTGACGATTTCGGTGACATGCTAGCCAAAGTGATCACTGTCATTTGTATTCTGGTGTGGTTGGTCAATTTCCGGCACTTTTGGGACCCGGCACACCACGGTGCCATGAAAGGCGCAATTTACTACTTCAAGATTGCCGTAGCTCTTGCTGTAGCTGCTATTCCTGAAGGTCTCGCTGCCGTCATTACAGCGTGTTTGGCATTAGGAACAAAGAAGATGGCACAGAAGAACGCGATTGTCAGGAATTTACCAAGCGTGGAGACCCTTGGATGCACCAATGTCATCTGCTCGGACAAAACGGGCACTCTCACGACTAACCAAATGAGCATTTCAAAGGTAACATCTAATTTACTGCTATATCAAACCCATCTCACCTGAACTTACTTTGTAAGTTTGTCATTATAAATGCTCAAAGCGGTCTCCCAGAAGAGTATACCGTCGAAGGCACAACGTATTCTCCACATGGCTCGATTACCTCTGCCAACGGAAAGGCCGCGAATTTGCAGTCTGATCCCCTCAAGCGTCTCGCAGAGATTAGCGCGATTTGTAACGATGCGAAAATTGTATACCATTCTGTGAGCTCTACTGCATTTCTAATCGGCGCTTTCTGTCCTCATCCATATTCCTAGGACAAGAGCTCGTACAGTAATGTGGGTGAACCGACCGAAGCTGCCTTAAAAGTTCTCGTAGAGAAGATTGGTTGTTCGGATAAAGAGGTATCTGATTCCCTTCCTACGCTTTCGCCGTCCGTGCGAGCAAGTGCAGTGAATGAGTACTTTGAGCGTTCCATTCCAAGGCTGCTCACCATGGAATTTTCACGCGACCGCAAGATGATGTCTGTCCTTGTCCAGCTCAATGGGAAGGGTGCCCTTTTTGTCAAAGGAGCCCCGGAGTCCGTTTTGGACCGGTGTACCTCAGTCATGGTACACGGTCAGGTCATTCCATTAACTGCGGACCTACGTAAAACACTCCTCACCCAAACGATCTCTTACGGCTCCATTGGTCTCCGCACTCTGGCCCTTGCCTACGTAGACGTTCAAGACATTGACCCCACTCACTATCTCAGTCAAAATACCAACGATTACGTTCGGTTTGAACAGAATCTGGTGTTCGTCTCTCTGGTTGGAATGCTCGATCCTCCCCGACCCGAGGTTCGCCTCGCTGTTGCGAACTGTAAAGCTGCTGGCATTCGTGTAATCTGCATCACTGGTGATAATAAGGGCACTGCAGAAACGATCTGCCGGCAGATCGGGATCTTCGGGGAAAACGAGGACCTGACAGGGAAGAGTTATACTGGTCGGGAACTAGATGAGCTTAGTGATGAGGAGAAAGTCAAAGCTGTACAACGGGCCAGTCTCTTTACTCGAACAGAGCCAGCGCACAAGAGCCAACTTGTCGATATCCTCCAAGGTCTCGGGCTGGTTGTGGCAATGGTTGAGTCACTCTACTTCACATCGTTGCTGCGAGCTAACGCTTCTCTTTCTAGACTGGTGATGGTGTAAATGACGCTCCAGCGCTCAAGAAGGCTGACATTGGAGTCGCCATGGGAAGTGGCACTGATGTTGCCAAACTGGCTGCCGATATGGTGCTTGCGGACTCCAACTTTGCAACTATAGAGCTAGCGGTTGAAGAAGGTAGACTTATATATAATAACACCAAGCAATTTATCCGATACCTAAGTATGTCCAATCAACCTTCTTTTCAGTTCTAGCTGACACCGTTTCTAGTTTCGTCGAATATTGGTGAGGTCGTCAGGTAAGAATTGACTGCTGTCGTTCTCAGCAGATAGGCTGACTTTTTCTTAGTATCTTTTTGACCGTCCTACTAGGCATGCCAGAAGCTCTCATTCCGGTGCAACTCCTATGGGTCAACCTCGTCACCGACAGTTTGCCTGCAACTGCCCTTGGCTTCAACCCTCCGGATCATTCTATCATGCGGGTTCCTCCAAGAAACAACCGGGAGCCTCTTGTCGGCAAATGGCTGTTCTTTCGCTACATGGTTATTGGCATTTATGTCGGATGTGCCACCGTGTTCGGATATGCGTGGTGGTTTATCTTCTACTCCGAAGGACCGCAGATCACGTTCCATCAACTCGTATGTGCTGTCCTAACTGAATCGTACGCCCCCCGCTGATGTCTGATAGTCACATTTCCACCAATGCTCTACACTCTTCCCGGAAATTGGGTGCGAGATGTTCACAAACGTTATGGCCCATCGAGCGACGACCATGAGTCTGTCAATCCTTGTAACAGTGGAAATGTTCAACGCTATGAACTCACTCTCTGAAAACGAGAGTCTGTTTCGATTACCTGTATGGAAGAACCCGTTCCTTGTGGCCGCAATAACTCTCAGCATGGCACTGCACTTTGCCATTTTGTACATTCCATTCTTCACGGTCAGTATCATGCGTTCCATTCTGTGTTTGAAAAAAAATTAAGTTATTTATTTTTAGGCACTGTTCCAAATAACGCCACTGAACTTGGCTGAATGGAAGATGGTTTTGTATCTCAGCTTACCTGTGCTTGCTATAGACGAGGTGTTGAAATTCGTGACGGTGAGTACCGACCTCATGCTCTTTTCCAATTTCTCATGTCATACTCAATTGTCCACATCTACACAGACAATGTTCATCGACCCTCCCACACAAGTGGAGCTAAAATGATAGAACCATACTTTATGCATTACTGAGCGTGAGAAGAGAATAAGAACCCTAGATATTCTGTAGGGTGAGCTTAGGTCTCAAATCGCAACATACGGTGCTATGTATTACACTACTATTATGCAGTAAATTTCACGTATGTGGAGGCCTATCACCAACAGCAAAACGCCGTCGGCGTTGTGAGTAGCAACAAGCATATATTGCGCTTCTGTTGAATCCGTTCTAGTTTAGAAGCCTAGCTAATCGGCTAGAGCATTTAGGTAAGTAATGTGGTCATCCAACATATGTATATACGCGGCAAGCGTCGCCTCTGAGTCTCTTTACTTTCTAACCATTACTTTTCCGTTGTCCAAAGTTTTCGACCAGTCACTCTTTTGCGGATTTCCACTCCGTCAACCTCACGTTCTTTACTTGTTGTCTAGACTGACCAGGAGTCCAAGCTATGCGACTTTTTGTTCAGCTGTCATGCCTAATGCCATTAGTGCTATCATTGTTCTCGGTGTCAGCCAGCAATGCTCATCACGTTCGTCGACACCACGCAAAGCGCATGGATTCAGACTCTGTTTGGGAAATGGACACGTACAAACGTGATTTCTCTAACTCCCGTTTCACCTACTATGCAGACGGTCTTGGTGCTTGCGGCGGTACAAATTCACCTGAAGACTTCGTATGTGGTTTCTTTCAAATAAATTTCCTGACGCTGAACTCGATTGTTTAGATAGTTGCACTCAATTCGGCGGTAAGATCATAAAAAAATTTCTACGTTGTAGAGTCGTTCAATAGTTTTTAGCAATACGATGGTGGCAAATATTGTGGCCAAACGATCACGATCACTGCCAACGGAAAAACGGCACAGGCTACGATTGCTGATGAGGTAGACACCACGAGCATTATATTTGAACCAGACTGATTCCCAAAAATAGTGCCCTGGATGCCCTTTCGGTGGCCTTGACTTCTCAGAGGGCCTTTTCAAGTACTTCGCGCCACTTTCTAGCGGCGTGCTCGATGGTGCTTGGTCATTCGGCGGTGCCGCTCCTGCACCTGCACCTGCCCCCGCTCCACCCCCACCGCCTCCGCCCCCGCCCCCGCCTCCGCCATCGCCTACGCCTACACCTACGTGGCAACCTCCTCCCTCGCCAACCTCAACCAGTACCTGGCTGCCACCGCCATCGCCATCTACGACTTGGACCCCACCCCCACCTTCCACGACCTGGAGTTCCAGCACTTCATCTCCATCCCCGAGCAGCTCAAGTTCTAGCACTCCAGCCACATCTAGTTCCTCGTCATTGACTAGTACTACAAGCACATCAAGCGCTGATCCAGTGGTAGAGACAGATGTTACTCCTGCACCAGACGGAATTTCGACCGTTGTCGCTGGCCTCAACCAGGCAATAGTGAACCTCGGTGAATTTCTTGGGAGCTGCGAGGCGATGTCCCAGTGAATGAGATGGTATCATCTGTTTCACATCCAAAACGTTTAGAACGGACTCCTTGAATTATACTTCGTGGACTTTATTCTCTCGAGCTCGTTGGAAACATAGGACTCAACTCTAGCTAGTAGCTGTTATACCCACACACCATACGCTGATAAGCTTTCATTAGTCCATAGCATTATTACACGTCATCTACCTGCTTTAAATACATTCTAGACTTCCTCTAGCTAATTATAAGATGTGTTGATGGGGTATTCCTGGGGTCCCAGTTGACCGACGCCCTGGTTGTCAAGAATTTCATTCTTTCCATTGTAACATACACACTCCTTCTACAAAGTCTTTCCTCAAGTAAAAAAGCTGTATTCTTACGAGCTAGTCATTCCCTTGTGTATACGCTCTTTCAGGTCGGTAGCTCGTCATAGACCACCCGCACTCGTACAATGCGGGCATCAAAGATTCTCGGGTTTCTCTCCGCAATCATTCCTTGCAGTATCGCCAACACTCACGGTCACCACTGGGGCAGACGCCACCAAGAATTAGCTGTTCGCGCCCGGGGTGATGTAGATATCCATAAACGTTCATTTGACAACGCTCGGTTCACTTTCTACGACGTTGGCTTGTGAGTCCGATGATACTCAATCTTTTTTTCCCTTCAAATCGCTCATTATCCTATTTTTTTTTCCAAAGGGGGGCGTGCGGAGACACCAATGTTGCCAGTGACTTTGTTCGTATTCAGATTTACATATCTAGATGAGGTCTCCTCCTGATTGCCTTTTGCAGATCGTGGCATTGAATGTCAATCAATACGGCAGTGGCTACCCTGGGCCAATGTGCTTCTTGCCAATCACGATTTCTTATGGAGGGAAAACCGCCCAGGCTGTTATTATGGATGAGGTTCGTATTCAAATCTACAACGAAAACTGTTCTTACCCGAAAACGGTTAGTGTATGGGATGCCCTTATGGTGGACTTGACTTCTCTCGCGGTCTTTTCGATTACTTTGCATCCGAGTCTGAGGGTGTAATTTATGGGAGTTGGTGGTTCAATGATGGTAGCAGTGGCACAACTACTACAAGTACCACCTGGAGTGATACATCCACCTCTACGTCTTGGACACCTGCACCAGACACCACCACGTGGTCGTCGTCGTCAACTACTTGGACCCCGACGACGACATGGACGCCGCCCACAAGCACTTCATCTTCAACTTCCTGGACCCCCACGTCCACGTCCACATCCACATCCACGACTCCTACCTCTACTCCCACCCCCTCTAGCCCATCTTCTACCCCTTCATCCTCAGCTACGTCCACTAATTACAGCTCAGGTGTAGCCAGTGGGATTGCCATTCCTACTGGGACTGTTGTAGCTGCGCCGAACAACACTGATCCCCAGAACATTCTAGTCATCAACCAAGCTTTGATCGGTATCGGAATTATGCTAGCAGCTGGAGAGCAAGGCAACTAAGTTATGTCTCATTTGGTCACGAAAATCGGACCGGATTATCTATGTTTATTTTATATTACCCATTTACTTCTTATCCCTTCCTCACAGCTCTTCGTCAAGTTGAACTTGTCGATCATTCAGTGTGGTTGATACCCTTCCTTCCGTATTCCGTAGCATTGATGTGTCAGTGGCCAGTCACGTACTACCCCATAGTCATATGTTGAATTTTATGTTTTTTCTTCTTCTTTGAGTTAAGCTCAAAGACAAGTATCCGTTTACATTGAGCGCAAGCTGCACTACAGCAAAAGTACAAGGCGCCGAACAAGGAGATCTACACCGTAAAAAAAACAGAAGCGTCCATCCGTCAGTTGTAGCAACCGATTAAAAACGCGTCTAGACCATGTTCTTTGACCCACTTCAGGGGTTTCCTCTTCCCGGTTTTCCGAATACTATTGCGCAACGCGCTCTTACTGGGATGCATAATCTGTTGCAGAACGACCTGGTCTGCGCCCCGCACGGCCACATACTCTTTGATGTTTATGTGAGCCTTCGCTTTCAACAACTTTTTTGCTGATTTGATACTATCCGGCACCTGTTGCGAAACACCCAGCTCGACGACGAAGGCCTGGAGAAGCTGGAGCTTCCCAGTCGTGCGACGCTCGTTGAGCGGGGAGTCCAGGTACCTGCCCATGATAAAGATACATCATTTCAAGACGGGTCATATACATACCGCGTTATAAATGATGAGGCATCCTCATACAAAATAGTGGGAGTCGCCGCTCCGCTGTCAGATCGAGGAGTAGGAGGGGGACTTCTCTGAGATTCGTTTGCTCGCGTAGGCCCCTGGTTTACCTGGGGAGATTCGTTTGCATGTGGTTCATCGTCCACTTTGCTTGAGGTTGTGATTGACAATAAATCAAGCGGCAGAGAGAGCCCAGTCTCCGAGGCGCTTTCGTCCGAGTCCGAGTCATGGGTAGGGGCTGCATACCGCGTGCGCGGGAGAAGGACATAGTCACTTAGGCTGCTCTCCGACGAGAATTCATCGCTGACCCCCCAGACAACTTCATCGTCAGACGTATCTGTGGCGGACCATGAGGGAGTAGATATAATGTCGACGGAAGAGTTGGTGTCTGACTCGGACATGCCAAGTGATTGCCTAGGGGCTTATATGCCTGCTTGCATATGAACCAACACACCTCAAGTACGACAGCATCCTGCACTTACCTAGATAGATACGATTATTTCGGGAATGCCTCGAAGCAAGATGGAGTAAATGGAGGTTATAGAAACGACGAGCTTGAAAGGGGCCTTTGGGGAAAATGTCCTAACCAGACTCTAAACTCTCACGGAGTCTGAAAATGTCGCAAATTTCCTAAATCGATTGCAATCACGTGTAGTTGACATGCCCTTGCAATCGTAATTTCAATCTTCCTTGC
>CAKNEV010000031.1:0-147502 GCA_930272055.1 Rhizopogon roseolus
AGCATTCCTTGAACGCATTGAATGCGTTCGAACGCGTTCGAACGTTTTTGAACGCTGATATGGTCAGTTGTGAAATTAGCGAATCAAATAAGGATTTACTAAATTACAGCTGTCCGAAAGTAATGACAATTGCGTATCGCGCGCGCGCGACCAAAAAGGAAATCAACAAGAAATGGTGCTTAATGGGACTCCCTGTCTTCCCGCAGCATTTCTGAGGCATTTTTCATCCCTACTACTGTGTTTATTACTCTTTTTACACCAATATTATCGATGGCGAAGGGAACAAGAACGATTTCAACAACTCACAATCTCCCTCCGATTCAGTCTGAGTACCAGCGTAACGATGCAAACCAATTAGCCAAGCTGTGCATAGACTCGCCTACAGTAACTTCGCACTCGATTTGTGGTACCCACGAAACTGTTGAATATGTGCGCCTTGCACAACGATCGTGAGTTTACGCACATGCAGTACTCTGCCGCTACGTGCGCACTACGAATGACTTCGAGGTATCTAAATTCGACCTCCACCAGCTACTGTACGATCCTCCGCGTAGAACAGTGATGGGCGGCAGAAGATCAATTTCCGGACATTGAGTATTATTGCTGCTATGGGAGCACATCAGGATGAGATTGCAAAGGTGCGCTTCAGTTCTGGAATGTCATCCTGGCATTAATCATAGAGAAGAACATCGTCAATGGCAAATGGACGATTCCAGGAGTTTTCTTACCCGTTCTCTCCAGACTCTCCCAAGTGATCTCCAGTGGCAGCACCGTACAGTGGAATGTTGATGCCTTTGATGAAGGTGTCGGAAAACTCGGAGCTGTTGTAAGTTCATGCCGCATGTATCGTGATTGTTGTTAATGCTAGTTTAGTTTGATACTAGTACTCCTTATTATCGTGCAATACATTATTTGGCCTCTCGCTGGTAATTGAGTAAATTTACAAGGCGTTCGGCGTTCGAACGCTGAACCGGACGCGAACTGGACGTCATGAACGCGTTCGACCACGTCCGGTTCAGCGTTCAGCTAATAGATGACATCTGTATTATGTAACCGACTACGAGCCGATTTTATTTGGCTCACCCACAAAAAATAGGCAAAATCCCGAAAGATGCGGAATCGATTCCTTTCGCTAATCAAGTTGTATTCAAATCCATCCCCAAAAGTTGTGGACTATACCAAGTAAGGGCAGCAAAAAAAAATGTAAAAGACGCCAGTGGAAACCTTGCTATCTGTACACCACGGTTGGCGGCCGTCCGAAAAAACGAGCAAGAAACCTACAGGACTTCAAAACCAAGTGCCATCGGTCTCACTGGTGTTGCCAGTGTCCATCATACAATCTGAGGCGTCCTCAGCACGAGAAGTGGAGTATGAGTCAGATGGTGAGGATAACATTACTGTTGCAAATAATGTGCCAGGCATACACTAAGCAAAATTTCATCGCTGCAAAAAAGAATCGTTCAAGAAATTTTGGATGTGCCTAGTTATAGTTATCCGCACCTGATGGAGATATGATTTTGGTTATCCGCAACTGTAGAGAATGAAGACGCGCGGCAGCTCGGAGAGGATGTTATGAAGGAATAACGACAATTACGAAATGAGCAGGGCCAGGAAGACCGGGGAGACGGAGGTTTCAAATTCTTGGCTAGACTTGTCTGACCTGCGTCTTTGTTTTTAATGGTCCAGGAATGATGATTCTGAGCGTATTTATGCGCGCGGTAATGCAGTCTTTGGCTTCCATCTTTCACTTTCCTCGCACTAGTCCGGCTTTTCTCCCCTCGTTTACTTGGTGTTCCTCCTTTTTGCCCCGATGTCCTCTTTGATCGAACCCGACTCGGAGGGTGTGGTGCGCAACATGCTCATAGTTGGCAGTGAGTACCACCGGCTGTTTGGACGCTCTTTTGTGTTTCAATAGTTTATGATCACTAGTTACTCTAACTGGTTTGACGCTCCTGGAGTATGCCTGGAATGTGCGGTTTGAAGTACGGGTGATATGGCCGTGAGTGTGTCTCCGGTCTTGATGAATGTGAGCGTCGACCTGCGTCTTTCTCATTAACAGGCAATTTTGGAGGAGCGCCGAAGCCAAGATATTTGTGGCAGCCAGGTATGTGGGCTTAGCTGCACAAATGTAAGTGATTTGACAACTAAAGAAGTCGTGTGCTCACTCCCATCGTTAGCTTCAATGTCTGGTTTGTGACCAGGATTGCATCGGGGATTCCTAACAATCTGCTATCTTGCAAAGGGTGGTACTCATATCAGATTGCAATAGTACAATATCTATTAATGTCAATAGAGCTACTGTTAATGCTGCTAGGTGCGTGTTACTCTTACTTCTGGTGCGACTTATTTATCCTCTCCGCTGCGGCACCCTCACCTTGCAGCGTGTAAGATGTACAGTAACAATAAATTTGTTATTGGCATCCTTCTCGTCTTTGCTGGCGTGCAGTGCGTTGGGATGGCTGTCGCTGCTCGGATGGTTGTGCCTAGTATGGGCTTTTCTCCTACATGCGTGGTGGTTCACTCCCATCACGGTCAGATTTACACTGGGTGAAGAATTTATCATTTGTCGTATATCCGATCACTGAGTCGAGAACCAGCGCTTCAACCGTTGCGGTTCATCTGTCCCTCCTTGGTATGATATCGTGGAAATACGTCACAGGAAATTGGTCCGAATTTCTATGTCGATATCTCAGAATCACGATTCGTGACAGCATTGGTACAGTCATCATGGTGACAGGTAAGCATGGAGTTTCCCTTCGCAGCACGTATGTTCATCACTAGTTAGGAATCTCTTTCCCTTTAATAGTCGCACCCATGGGACAGACACTTGAAAACATCATTTGCCCGTAAGTCTTGCATGTACCGCAGATTCGCCGCTCACTTGGAATCTGCTTTAGCGTGATGACCTTCTCGTTCTGGTTTGCGGTTGAGTACTAGAATATTGAACGGTTACTTCGTCGCTCATTGGATTACCTTTATCAGGCTGGCCGGCTAGTTCTCGACACAGAGAGGTTCCGCCATGAGTTCCAGAATGATTGCGAGTTGACCGAAGTGGATCTCCATGACTTGGAAGCTCCTGATGACTCTGACACATGTCCTACGGGGCTCTAAGACTATGATCGTACGTCGCAAGATCTTTACCACTATCGACTCTAAGTCCGACTTGGGAACAGATAAAGATGTCACTGATGAATGCCTCTGGGGCTTGATACTTCGCTTCCAAGCAGTGTATTACTTGTGGGCATGTGCATAGGTGACGATGGTTCCGTGTTTAGGAAGCAGCACCGTCGGGTTTGCGACACATACAAACAAGTTGATGCTGACGATCTCGACCTATGGAAGGTTAATGATCTGACCCCATGAGGTGTTGTTCTAAAGAAATAGGAGAGATCTGTTGGTGCTGAAACGGTTCCATCAGGTATGCTGAGGTTCAGTCCTGAGATTTATCCCTATCTTGCTGTACATCTATAATTAAAAACCTCTTACTCTTTCTGTTTGCATGATACTCGGATCCGTGCACGTATAATTATGTTGATACATTCTTGGTATCTTTCTAGGCCAACCTACATTCCCTGTCGCACTAGAACATGACAGCAGGCGAGTTCTCTACATTTTCTATGGATGTCTTGTGCCCGACAAGCGTCCTGATATTGCTCACGCCATACCTGCATCAAGAGTATCAGCATCAATTCCACGTTCCGATGAAACAGAAAAGTGAGTGAATGGGGCCAAAAATAATACGCACCGAATCATAGTTGGTCGTTCGAGCCCAATTCCCCACCCATGCACACGCACATCAGGTGGGAAACCCATGGGAGCAAGCATTTCAGGACGGAACATACCACTGTTCCCAATTTCAACCCATTTTTCAAGGTGAGAGTGCCAAGCGAAGATCTCGAGGGAGGGCTAGTCGTGACAAATTTCAGTCAGTACCGGAACCAGTCTCAATGTTGAAACCAGTTTGAATGCTAGAACGACGGAGGGATTGGATACATACCTCTGTGTATGGGTTGTACGCAGGTTTGAACCTCAGGTTTGTCATTCCCATCTTCGTGAAGAATGTCCGCATGAAACCTGTACACACGGATAGTTAGCAAATGGTCTTAGGGAGGGGTGCAAGAGGACGAAGGGAAGACACGATAGACGTAGTCTACAACAGGCAGAGTAGAATAAACATCTTGCCAACGCACCAATCAAATCTGCAAGTGTTAAGTTCCGATCTGCTACAACGCCCTCGACTTGATGGAATTCTGCTAGATGTGTAGCGTCCATTGTCTCATTACGAAAGACGCGGTCAATGCTGAAGAGTTTTGCTGGTCTAAATCCATCATCACCGTGCTCGGCGGCTCCAGGTTGGGAATTTCCGGAAAGGTTCGCGTTAACATCTTCGCCTCTACACTTCGCTGCGAGCTTATACAGCATTGCAGCAGACGAGGCGGTCGTGTGTGTACGCAAGAGGAGCTTGTTCGACTCCTCATGTGACCAGGGTGTACGGTAACCCATGCTGCCATACCCGCCGTGTTCATGCACGCGTGCGACGCGGTCATAATAAGCGGATGGCGGAGGTAGGGAAGTCGAAGGGTCTATGAGACATCAGTTATGTGAATTATTGACGAATGTAAGAGCGGAGCACATACCAGAAAGGTAGAAGGTATCCTGAAGTTCACGCGCGGGATGTAGTTGGGGAACAAAAAGAGCATCAAAGCACCAGAATCCAGACTCGACGAAAGTCCCAGTGGGCATTTCTTCAAAACTGCGATACAAATCATCAGTCCAAAGAGGCTTGAATTTCAGGGCACAAAAGCCACTCTGTAATATGACAGCGGCGTATAACTAGGAAATGGATACACACCCCATTTCCAAGAAAATACTGCGGATTTCCTCGCGGACTTTGAGGATAGGGTGGAGAGCGCCACCGGACGTGGGCACCCCGTCTGCGTCAAAGTTATATTTTTTGAAGGATGAAGTTTTCCAGGAGCCGCTAATGGTTCGAGAGCACTATGAGGTTCACCACCTCCACCATTGGAACATCAGACCTACGATGTGAGCATGTCGATGGTCAAGTCAGTCTCCGGTTTTGCGATAGAAGTGCTGAAGTTAGTGCCCTTGTGTACAGTGAACCATTGACCCTTTCTTTGAGCATCGTCAGGCTCAATATAACACATGAAGATAGGAGAAACCTTTGTATGATGAGCTTGCGTTTTCGCAGTTCAGCGAGTGCCTTTTCACCGGCCATAAGTGTGCCCAACAACTCTATCTCGCGCAGCTCAATCTGTGTCGTATCCGTAATGTCAGATACCTGCTAGAACATTAATTATACAATCATCAGAAATGTCAGCGTAAAACACGCACGGCCTTAATGAAGCCATTCCCTTGCTTCGAGATCCATCCATTCTTGAACGCGCGTCCCTGACCAACTTTTGCAGCCTCATCTCCAACTGCTTTCTTGAGCTCCTGGGCGCTGAGCGGGGCAGCACCACGTTCGGGGAGGGCAGCCCAGACACGAGCCTCATGTGAGCCCTCACGCACGATCTGGGATCCTTCAGGTGTAAGGACATGAGACGAAACCTCATGCGTTTCGTATATTATCATCTGCTTGCTCAATCAGTACGAGATCGTGGCAAAAATAGATGGAGACTAACCTCTCGGCTGAGTAGCGAGTTCAATGCACCAAGGATTGTGATCTGTGCATCATGACTAGTAGCTTGGCTTGACTGGCCAGGAATTGTTAGTGCACGGGTGTCTGGCAAGGTAGAGTTTGCGTCAAGGGTGTCGAGGATTAGCTGCTGTAGCTGTTCCGCCATCGTTCGCGTTAACTTACATAGATCAAATCGAGTCAATTTAGAATTGATATCTAATCACGTGCCACGGACTTAGACTCTATCCCCACTTCCATGAACAACGTATGGCAGCAAGCATGGGATACTGCCCAGCCCCGTCTTCGCTCTATACAAGATGCCATCGCGTCCCCGGAATGTCCTCAGCCTGACTCTCGCATCATTCGTGTCGGCCAGCTAGATGCTGAGCTCCTTGATGCTGAACTTGTGCACATACTTACAGAGCCGGTGTCCAAGGCCCTTGCGATTATCAACGTACGCTTCCTACGTATCAGTGTGGCATTTGCTCATGCGGGGACAGGCATCTATGAAATCTCGATTTGAGCCTGAGCTAGCATTGCTTGTTCAGCTCGTGCTCTATCGCTTCTCGGTTTGGAGTTCTAATGCAAGTTATGGCGCTATGCTGCAGGGCCTGCGGTATTGCGTTCCAAGTTCCGGCTCGGGCTCAAGATTGTGTGAGTGAAGTTATTTCCTCCGATTACCCTACGCCTTCTTGATATGTCGCAGCTAGCCCACCACGAAGGTTACTTATTATCCACGGTACACTCACTATCCTCATCCCCTATTTTCGCAACCGAATTCATACATACGCACTCTCACATGCATGGCCAGATGCTCCTGCCTCTGATATGCGTCGCCGAGCTTGGGCTGCCTTGATGAGCATCGAAACCGCACATGGTGCTCTTAGTCTGGTTAATTTTGTTGCATTTTTATGGGATGGGAGGTACGTTCCAGTGTTTGCCATTGTTGAAGAAGTGCCAATACGGAACTTACTGGTTGGAGTATTGCAGATACAGAACAATTGTAGATAGAGCCCTGACCATGAGACTTGAACCTGCTCAAGCTCTCATCAAACGCGAAGTCAGTTACGAGTTTATGAATCGCCAGATGGTCTGGCACGCATTTACAGTACGTCCTTGTCCCATTTACATTCATCACAGACTCATTCCGCGCGAGCAGGAATTCCTCCTCTTCTTACTACCACTCATTAAGCCTCGCTCCCTGACACGACGGTTCACATCAACCCTTTCGTCCCTTCTCCCTGCACCGTCTCCTTCCCAACGACGTACCCTGAAACGCGGAAAGTACCATGCCCTCCCGCCAGAGCAATGCGCCATATGTGCTGATAACGCTTCGACGACTGTGAACCTTAGTGATGCTGCTGGCGCGCTGGCATCGTATACTCCGGCATTCTCTACACCATCGAATGACAGTAGTGATGAAAATGATGTTGATGGAGACGCGGAACCCTCGTACCAAATAACAACACCGTATCTTGCTTCCTGTGGACATACTTATTGCTATGCTTGCCTTGCTGAGCGCATGCTGCGCGCCGCGGACGATGGCTCACGCGGCTGGATGTGCCTACGGTGCGCGGAGGAAGTAAGGAGTGCAGACCGATATATGTTGGAGGGTGAAAGCGGGAGCCTTAGGCAACATTCCAATTTGGGTGGAAATGAAAGCGAGAGCGAGAGGGATGGAGTGACGAGTGATGAAGAAAATAGTCAGGCTGGGGAGAGTGACTTTGACCTTGATAGCGAGTTCGGTAGCGGGACGGGCAGTTTAGGAAGCTACACTTTCACAGGGAGCGAGGCCTAGCTAGAACTATTACTATTATACCTTTCAGTTCACCTACATGCATGAAACAAAATGTTTTGAATGTTTTATTTATTTTAGAAAGATGGAGGGAAATGAGAAGGAAAAAAACTGGCCACAATGTCATGTCCCAGGGAGGATTCGAACTTCCGGCTTCGCAGATTATGTTTCCACAATGCGATGATTTAACCACTAATCGACAAGGACCGAAGTTCGGTCGGTCAAATGTAATATATGACCGGTTGAATTGTTAAACCCTGATTTCAGCACAAATTGAGTTGCGCAGTGAGCAGTAAGTACTACATTCATATGTTGTAACGGGCTAAACTTAAGGATATTCGGGATTGCTTATTCGCCTACTCTCCCGTCCGTATCCGCGGCATAATAGAGGTGTGCCCTCCCTATGCTTCGCCCTCTGTCACAGTATCGCACTTGAAGTACAGGCGTATTCAAGTATGTCTTTCCCGACGGCCAACCTGTTTCCTGAATGTAATCTTTTCCGCTTATCCCAGGATGCTATTCAACTCTCGTCATGATTCCTGGTGTAGCAGGGAGAGGCCGATTTTCCTGATTATCATCGTCCAAGTCGTGGAAGCTTTGATTGAGCTCCATGTCGCAAACATCAGATTTAACGATGTGACATCGCCATCAGTCTTCAGAACGCTTCTCGACCGAAGCTCCCAAATCATCGATGATAAATACCTATTGAAAGGCGCGCGTTATCCAATTTTGCGACCGCAGCCCATTCCTCATAAATGAAAGTGGGACAATGCTTGAGTTTGGATCCAGGGGAGCCTTCTTTCGCTAGTGACTTTCTTTTTCATCTATGTGTTGTTAGTCTATTTTTTCTGCAGGATGTTCGTTGGTGTGCAATGCCCTCGAAACGCTAGCCCCTTGCAATTAGTGAGTACAAGTAGTACAGTCATCTTCCCCGGCAGTTGATGATCGTGTTGGTGTTCTAGATCCCTATGAGTTTTTTCGCTGCTACAAATTGTGATAGGCTTCAACCATACAGGTATTTCGGAATAAGTAGAATAATGATAAATGGTATCGATACACTCCCAAGTATCGGGAGTGGATGGCATTCTTCTTACAGCCAGCCTCCAGAACATTACCTGTTACAGATCCTTCTTGCTCCCAAGCATCTTTGCCAAATCCATTGCGCTCTCCGACTTAACAACTGTAAATTCCCACTCTCTCAATCTCCGACCCGCCTTCAAACTCTCAAACACCCACTCTGGCCGCACCACATGCGGGGGATTGCGTGCTTTTGATGTGAGGTGCTTGTGAGTCTTCGACCCCGA
The DNA here is from genome assembly GCA_930272055.1 of Rhizopogon roseolus. Classification (NCBI taxonomy): domain Eukaryota; kingdom Fungi; phylum Basidiomycota; class Agaricomycetes; order Boletales; family Rhizopogonaceae; genus Rhizopogon; species Rhizopogon roseolus. Next base: position 8,738 of record CAKNEV010000031.1, read on the forward strand.
GAGTTGCTGTGACGTGAGAATATGCGTAGCGCCGCTAGGGCTAAACCTGTGAAGAAACCAAAAAAATCAAGACTCCGAAGAACACAGGAGACCGGACTTACAAAGTGACACCACCAGCACCAGCTACTGTCCGCTTCATCTCTATGTCGGTCGTTCCAGCGAGGTAGCCATCGATATATACACGTACCCCACTCAGTACACCGTCTTTCCCCTTCGCCGATTCTTCTCGTTTCACTGGGCGTAGGTCCCGCGCATTTTCCTGCTTCTGGACATCTAGTTTCTCAGAACGCTCGTTGAAGTAAGCTCGGCGATGCCCACCGCCACGCATTTCGGAGCGTTGGTGGCCCGATGCGGCAGAGACAACGTGATCTATTTAGCGTTAAATATGGGTGATGCAATGACAAAATGAACAAAAAACACACCTGAACGTTCATAGATATTTGAATGAGTAATGGGGTTCGACTCATCCGCAAGAGTGTCGAGCAAGTACTTGGTAATTTTCTCAGCTGAGGGCTTCGAGGCGCCGTCTTTCTTGAGAGGGGCTATAAGCCTGATGATGCATGCACGGTAGAGCCTCTATACTGGTAGCAAATTATAAGATACGCACTGACGAAGGCGCGCCTTATCTTGCGCCACAGCTTCAGGGTAGTTTTCATGAGGTTTCTGTTTGGAAGCAGGGTATGGAACGAATCGTGCTGATTTTGTGTGTTTTTCTCTTTCCTTGAGAAGGGATCGTGCAGGCTTGACTACTGTTACAAATCGGTCCATCGTGGTCGCGTCAGTGTTTCATGGGATCGTGCTGGCAGTGGTTTCAGGAGGTTTTAGTTTCCATTTTTGTCACCCACGCGTTCACGGATCATGTGATTCATGAGTAACGCGTCTGGTTGCCAAAATTAACCTAGGTAACTCATTAAGTTTCGTGTCCGGGTGCCTGCTGATGCCATTCATTTTCCGATTTCCCTTCCTATCTACTGTTATACATACCCGGAGATTTAACCTTTTCACTCGCAGGATGTCCACCGCACCTGCACGGACCTACAAGGATGCCATAGAAGCACTGAACACCCTTCAGACTAACGCTGCTGTCCTGGAGGCAGTACGTGCTGCAGGAACGAAGCTCAACCCTAATGCTATCCCTGAAATGATCGATTACCTGCGCAGGGTGGGCCTCGAGGTACTTTTTCTGTCGATATCACTGTCTCATTTATGAAGAAAGCACCGCTATAGCCATATCAGCTGAACGATTTAAATGTCATACACATCACCGGAACCAAAGGGAAGGGTTCTACGAGCGCCTTCACCGACTCAATATTGAGGGCAGCGAGGCCAGGCTGGAAAATCGGTGCGATTTACTCTCTAGGCCTTACAAGATCGTCCTTTGACAAGCAATACAGGCTTATATACCTCCCCTCACCTGGTCGCCGTCCGTGAGCGTATCCGCATTAACGGCGAACCACTTTCAGAGGAGGACTTTGCTCGTTACTTTTTCGAGGTTTGGGATTTACTCCAAAGGAATACCAAAGTGCGCGCTCTCCGTCTCTTCAATAGCCATCCATAATAGACAACTGTCACTTTCAGTGCGAAACTGCTACCACCCCCCTCATGCCAAACTACTTTCGATTCCTTACGCTCATGTCTTTTTATACTTTCAAGCAACTCAAGGTATGCCATCAGTACTGATACCTTATATGCCTAACTTCCTACTCCAGGTTGATGCGGCAATTCTCGAGGTCGGCATTGGTGGACGCTCGGATAGCACGAATATAGTCCCCAAGCCAGTTGTCACAGGTATCACCGCCCTAGGTTATGACCATACAAGGATCCTCGGCGAAAAGATAAGTCAGATCGCAAATCAGAAGGCTGGGATCTATAAGGCAAGTTTCTCTGTTGTTTCTACGCTTTTATTGTTTGACAGGCAGACTATAGGAAGGTGTTCCCGCCCTTGCTGTTGAACAAATCGAAGAAGGCATGTCTGAGCTTCGTAGATGTGCAGCGGAGCAGGGGGTAACTCGCTATTTCATCTATCCCTCACCTACCACTTATCGAGAGTTGCACCACAGGCATCTCAGTTCACAATTGTGGACACCCTCCCTTCTACCATTACATTAGGCTGGTTTTGATATATTGACATTATTATAATCGTAAAGTTGATCCGCTTTCACAGGTCTCGCAGGTGCTCACCAGAGGTCGAACGCTGCACTTGCAGTACAGCTGGCACATGTTTTCCTTAGCATCAAAGATCACTCATACTCTCACACATCGGACCCCAAAAGTGTTCCTACGAGCACCATGCAGAGCAACTCTGTGATAGAGCCGTTACGATCCCTTCCTACATATTTTTTGGATGGCCTTAAAAATGCCCACTGGCCTGGCCGTTGTCAGACAATACTCGATCCGCAGCACGAGGGTACCAAGTGGTTCCTCGACGGTGCGCATACAAAAGAGAGCCTGAAATGCTGTTTAGAATGGTTTGCAAGCCCTGCAGTAGGGCTTCCTAAGTGCGTCTGTTGTCTGCATTCATTTCAGTACCATAAATGTTGATATCGGATTCTAGCTCCCCCGTTTCTGAAGCACCCCCCGCTCGAGTGCTTATCTTCAACTGCACCAGCGGACGTTCGGGGGATGAATTTTTGAAAGCCATCTTGCAGAAAACGGAAGAACAACTGAAGAGATATGGCAGTTCGGAAAAGAAGGAGGACTTCTTCGCCAAGGTCATTTTTTGTAGTAATGTGACCTATGCCAGCGGCGACTTCAAAGGCGGTAAGTATTTTGCCCACGTCGAATGCAAGCTCACATGCGCGTCTGGCAGATCTCACCTCCATGGCGATATCTACCACTGATAACACTAATCTCAAGACTCAGAAAGAGATTGAAGCGGCGTGGAACAAGCTTGTCGCAACTTATGCTGGCACCGTGCACGTCTTGCCGTCAATCGAGGACGCCGTTGCAGAAGCACGCAAGACACCCAATGTCAACGTGCTTGTCACGGGCAGCTTGCACCTTGTAGGTGGTGTCATCGAGGTAGCAGGCTTGGCAGACAGAGCCTTGAGGCCGAAAGTATGATTATATGATTATATTTCTGCAATCATCACTCACACCGGGTTTCCTTATTCTGATATCCTTATCGGTCCATCCTAGAGCTGTATATCTACCATTTATATCACCCTTCAACAGGGTTCTAACTAGGAAAGTCTTGTGTCCCAGTCCAATATGTTACATCTCGTGTGATGCTCCACAATGCAAGTCCAGAAAGACAGTTCTACTTCCAGGCGGTAAGATTCTCTTCGCCGCCGCGGGTGTTTACCTCCACTCCCACACTACGGAACCCGCTCGTCAGGTCTTGGGAGTTAGGTAGCATCACGGGTTGTACTGGCATAGTATACTTCAGATCCAAATCCTCCAGAATACCTTTGAGATGCTTCATGAATGCAGTTCTCCGCGTCCAGCGTCCTCCCCAGTCCTGCCAGTTTGGGCGATCTGAAGTAGGGGATAAAACCTCGCAGTTGGGCCAGGTACGGATAGACTTACGTTCAACAGCCACAGTCAGATGGATCGCGTTCTGGAAGTCCATTTTGTCGATATTCACACCACATCCGCTCCATTCCCTGTTATTTACCGCAATGTAGGCTTGGATGCGTGACTTCAGCTGCTCAACGAGCTCGAGGGGTGTGTTGTACGCTATCATTAGTGTTGTACTCTCCCACATACTATTTGACCGGCGCAGATTGTGGACGAGCTTTGTACTAGACAGCAGCGAATTCGGCGCGATGATTTCTTGGCCGTCAACACGACGGAAAGTGGTAGAAAATAGACCAAATTCTTTGACGATTAGGTACTAAATAGAGTAAGTTGTTAGATTGATGCAAGCTGTGCGCGGAAAGAACGCACCTGATCGTCAATCATCACTAAATCGCCGACATCAAAGACATGAGTGGAGAATATGAAGATCATCTGTTCAAGAAGAAGTGAGCTCAACGAAGATGATAAACGAGTGGGTGACTTTGGCTTACCGACTCAAACAGCGTCTGTGCAGAGTGTCCGAAGATGAACGAGAATCCGAGAATAATGGTCGCAAGAGGAACAAGCGAAGCAAGAGTGTTGCTCCTGTTAAAAATGAGGAGACATGTGAAAATAATCACGAGCAATGCAATGCAAACAAGGACTGCATCCAGCTTCGCCACGGCTGAACCAACGTCCTATGGAAGTCATGAACAGTAATTCTCGAATACAAGGCATGTCCTACTTTCAGACTGGCATTTAGAGCCTTACGTTCTCGATAGATCCTTTGTACAGCTTCCCGCATTTCTTGTTTGCTGATGTCGCCGTTGCCATCTTTATCGAAAATAGCAAAAGCTGCATGCTACTGAAACTGTGAGATTAATAACCAACGATGGATTGGAGTAACATACCGCTTCAGCAGTCGAACGGAAATAGGGAAAGAAATCTATCAGGAGACTGTGTTAGGCCATCTTCGTTGCCATAGAATTAGCTTACCTTCGACGACAAGATGAGAACGGCCGGGATTAGTAACACTAAGAGCATCGAAGAGCTTCTTTGCGAGTTTCCTCGCGGAATCCAGACCATGAATGTCGCCACCCCGATGGAGTTTGGAATTCTTAAGCGCAACTTGTCCAATAGCATCAGTGAGCTGATCGATAACAATAGTTGCCATGAACTTCTTGCGTCGTCTGCTCGACTCAGCGCGGCTCGTATGGCGTTTTTTCTCCGGTCGATGATGTGTTTCGTGCTCGTGTGTCTCATGATCAGGTTCATTCTTCTCATGCGAAGATGAGAAAGCCGTGCTGGCCTGCCCGGGGACTGCTCCATCATCCTGATGACCCCTACTTTGAAAGTTAGAAAGGTCGAATGCAGTGCCGAAAGAGCTCAAATGTCCGTGTCCTCTCTTTCCATATGGAGTTTTCTTAACAGGAGCGGGCTGAGCATTTGACAGACGGTCCAGCGCCTTCAGCCCCAATCGGTTCTCTGCGAGACGATCGGCAAGAGCACGTTGGTGGAAGTTGATGGCAACAAATCTGAGGAACAATTTTTCCGCAAATAGGATGATACCTGCTGCAAAGAGAGCCTGTAGAAATGGAATGAAATGCAATGGTTAATTAAGTCCGAAAGGGCACCATACCTGCATAACGCGGTTGATGATAACCCAGTACGTGCCAGGAGGTTTGTAGATGGCTGTGGTTACAGATAGCGCTACCCAGGCCCATGATATATCGAGTGCGAGCTTTATCCATGCCGAGACAGCAAGCGTCAACTACAGTAACGCATTCAGTCAGACTCCCGAAGATCTGTAAAGCAACACATACTTCAATCTGCATCTTCAAACGCTCTACTTGACCGCCAAGTAAGAAACCGATGTAGACTACAGTGCGCGGGATGGCATCCACAAGCATGTACGTTAAGCAGGCAGCTGCCCAAGTAATTGACAGCCAGAGAGACCAAACACGGACTTGTAACCGTACGCTTTCCTCGTCTTTGAACTTCAACTCCACTACCAGTAGCGGGATGATGAAAAATGCAGCGCCGAGGGTGCCGACTAGTATAGTCCTGACTGGCCTTGCGAGCTTCATGAAGGCAAGCCAAAGGGCTCTGCCCCTCATTGCCTTTTTTCCAGTTTCTGGTTTCTCTATCTCGCCAGTGACTTCTTCTTCGTCCCAGTCGAACTCATCCGAAGAGTTGGTTGAGGTCGTATCGGAATCGCCATCTTCTTCGCCATCATGATCACGATGGGTATGGTCCAGTGTCTCGGACTTGTTAAGGTGGGGAGAGTCTTTGGAAGGGTCGAGGGGGATAGTATCGTCTTCGGGGGAGCGACTTTCAGGCATGTTGCTTCATTGAAAGCGATGAGAAAACTAATGAATTTACATTTAAATAATAAAAACCTAAGTACTAGCACCTTATTGTTTTTACGTAAGGCCCCACAACGAGAGAATGTTATGGCAGAGGTGATAACAGGGGGTTTACAGACGCTCAATGCTAAAATGGCTCAATGTAATATCACATTCCTGAATTCAATGGACTCGGCGTGTAACGATCATCTAATAATTCCCCGCGTGCTGGATGGTTTGAATGCGATGTTTGTGTCCTGGATATTGGAGTCGGAATTTAATTACTGGCGTGTGAGCTTGAACAGTTCGAAATGGAATTTGCGCCGCGTCGGCCGCATCAAGGAACAAATGGGTAAACTCGTCCTGCTAGGCCGTTTCGTGATCGCATAATCTCAAAAGCCAGAAATTTGGGCATGCAGTGGAACGCGCCCTGAGGTAGATTGCAAATGACCGAGGGCACTTTTACCGAAAGCCTGAGTCTGCGATGGCCCCAAATGCTCGCGAGAATACGAATCCGCGCGACGAGAAAGCATGCTGGTTCCAAATGCTTGAGTGCAGGGGACTTCATTTGCGTCTCCTTGTGTCTGTTTCGATACTTGAGAACGTACGACGGGGTCTCTATGTTGCACAGAAGCATCAAGGACAGCCCGAGCCTTTCCCATTATACTACCACGAGTTTCAGGGAGAGACTTGACTGTTCCAAGAACGTGGGGGCGTCTGCCTTTCTTCGTTCGGGAAACTTCGTTGACAACCGTTTCCAAGAAAGTGGTTGTCTTTTCGCCTTCTTCCTCACTTGTCTGTCCAGTTCCCTCACGAGAGTTCTGGTCGGATGAAAATCCAACTTCCTTGCGTATAAGCGTCCTAACCGTATCATCGGAAAGGAATTGTTTGCTAGCGCAATTTTGGATATGGATCATTTTCTGATTCGTAGTTTTCTTCGAGGTCCACTTGAGGTTGCAACTAACGCATTTCGTGAGGGATGCCAGTTGTGTATCTGAGAATTCGTCGGAGAAGCGGTGAGCATTGGGACGCTTCAACTTTGCCTTCGGAACAGATGGTGGTTCTGGAAGCGTCTGCGACGCGACAGCACTACCTGACCGCGACGAACTCCCAGGGTTATTCACCTGTGTGTTAGAAGCAGATGATTTGAAAGCGAAACGAGACAGATTTAGGCGGAATTCATCCTCAGAGTCACTAGACAGCAATGCTTCGAATGTCGCAATTGGAAGCGGGGTGGGGTGTGTAGAAGTTCGATTTGTACCCAGCTTGTTCTGCGCACTATATGTGGTGTCGGGAACATCACTCAGATGTTCACGCCGGTCATGAGCTATGCCTAGAACTTTTCAGCAAGCGGAAAGTCAACAGTTGATGCAGTACTCACTAGCAGCAAGCAAAGGTCGAGGCATATCAGTAGCAAGATGGTTCACACGCAATAGCTCCGGAGAGGACGGAAACTCCATCAGCGAACTATAGCTGGTAGCTGAGAGAGCGTGAGCGCCACGGTTCGCCGAGCTTGAGACACAAGAAAGACAGGCTCACCAATAACAGACTTCTCTACCTGGCTCTGAGCACCAGCAGTAGCTGATATTGGATCATGAGGGTTACATTCGGTGTCGGTTAGTTCAATGATATCTTGGTCCAGTCGATCAGATTGCTGTGGGTGCAAACTTGCACATGTCTTCTTTCGTGCCAAACGTGCTCGCTCCGTCGTCTTTTGCCTTTTTGCCTCCCTCTCAGGCTCAGAGTCATCGACGACTTCGTCAAGTAACCTGCGCTTGGAATTTCCTGACATGACCTATAGATTGATTGTAAAGTGTGTGCAATGATCAAGGACCGCGAGGGCGCTGTTGAGACGCGTTATTTGGGAGTGTTTGTCTCCTAATGGTATACTTATAAACCGTGACTTGAATTTGATCAGTGTACCGTGGAGTTACTCGCCCGATCCCTTGCCGATAACAATGAACATGGCCACTGGACCTAGACTTGGCCCCGTCACGGAGGTCGTTGACCCCCAAGAGCTGTATCGAGTCATCACTCAAGCATCGTCTCAAAACCTTGCCGAAGTTCAGGGCCTTCATGCGTCCAGTAAACGTCTCAAGGAATTATTGGACTACTTTGGAACTTTCGACGGTTTGCATGAGATCGCCGCTACACGATCAGTACCACTGCTTGTAAGGCAACAGAGTATTATTCAATTTAAAAACAATGCGTTAAATCACTGGAGATCACGGAAGTGTGTGCTTCATCGAAAATATGACGTGTTCGTTCGCTGACATTAAGCAGACTTTTGTCAGACGAACACCGAGTTAGGATCCGTGCACGATGCATGTCCTTCTTTGACGAGGAAGATGATACGGCAAGTATTTCGACTCAATATCGCTTTACGACTACTTTATTCACGCTTCACTCGACAAGCTCGCGGAGTGCAATGAGATAATTGTCGCCAAGATTGCCCGGCAAGATTATCCCATAAACTGGTACCTTTTGATTTCATCTTGACAATCTCTGTAGCGCTGAGTTCTAGATCAGGCCTTCGCTCCTAGCCGACATCATGGACGTCATCCGCACAAATCTTCAATTGCAATGTAGTTCCCCCAACAATGACCCCCGATCGACCCTTGCCCTTCGGAGGAGTCTGGCACTTCTTAACAGTATCCTAAAAGAGCTCAGTGGCGCCAAAATGTTGACTGGCGTTAAAACAATGGCTACTGCATGTTCCTCTTCATCACGTTCTTGACCTCATCGCCTTATTTTCCCTCAGGTCATCGATCAACTGCATGGAGTGATCTTCGCCTATTACTCCCAATTGTCGACAATTATTTCCGAGCTCGTGCCGCCAGTGCTTAGTGATCAGCGCACCGCTGACAATCTCATCGTCGCTCATTTCATCTACAAGTGCCTCGTTAAGATGGCTCTTTGGCTCTGGCCCAGGCTTATTAAGCCTGAGAAAGGCGGGTCTGCGAAACTCGAGCCCTGGGTTTGTTCCTTTTGTGAGAAGTCTGCGAGCTTGACTGATCTGCTATAAATTGTACAGTTCCTGCAACTTTTCCAGAGTTCAACTACACAGTTGAAAATATATTCCGAACTTCGGATTAACCTTGTTCTCGCCCTGAGAGCATCTGGAACATCAGATGATCTCACACTTTTGTCTGTTAACAGATTGACTCGTCACGTCCGTCTTTTTGGAAAGTTTTTCCGCAGATTACAGCAGCTCGAACCTGCAAAATTTGTTGAGCTCCCGACAGGCAACGAAATCGTCCTCTATTACTGGGATAGAGTTGTGCAAGCTACGAATGGTCCGCCAGAGCTAATCCAAGGTATCTGAGTTTGCCTTTGCCCCGATGTTCACCTCGCTCATATATCCGCAGACACTTCGACAGCAGTTTTCCCGGTGCCCTTTCTCCTCCAGGCAATGGTCCTTTTCAAGGAAAATCTCGCTAGATGGACGCCGTTTCGCAAAGGTGGCCCCAAAACCGAGACTAGTATTGACTGTCTTTGGGAATTGTGGCCGTGTGCTGACGACGGACGTTCAGCTCTTTCGCAAGAGTTCGTCGAGGATGCCGTACGGCTTCTCGTGACGCGCTTCATTCCCTTAAAACCATCTGATCTTCAAGGTTGGATGTCTAATCCAGAAGAATGGCTCAACGAGGAAGATAAAGAAAATGATCAATGGGAGTATAAATTGCGAGTGCGTTCTGCGCATAGCTTCAACTTGTCGCAAGTCTCACATTTCTAGCCATGCGGTGAACGCGTCTTGATGACTCTTTCATCGCAATACAAGGAATATGTCACGCCACTCCTCGAAACCACCTTTAAGCAGATAATTGGTGAATATATATTAAGCATGGGCACCTATACTGACGGGTTTCACGTCCAGCTCAACCAACAGTTGATTTGGCAAGTGTCATACAAAAGGAAGCCTTGTACTGTGCCATCGGACGTTGCGCGACTCGCCTACGAGATGTCATTCCTTTCAGCCAATGGTTGCAGCATAGTCTTCTCGCGGAGGCAAGGGAGACGAACCAGAAGTGAATATGCTTTCGAACCTTGGCTTTTTCACTCATTGAACACTACAGTTATCCTATCATCAAGCGTCGTATAGCATGGCTTATCGGAAAATGGATCAGTGACATGTGTGCACCTGCCAATGATCCGAATGTTTGGGAAGTCCTCGTCCACTTACTGCGAGACAGAGGACCTGGAACAGATTCCGTTGTTCGTCTAACTGCCGCCGCGGCCTTGCGAGAGTGCATTGACGTACGTTTCATTTTATATGTTCGCAAATTCATTATTTTTCAGCTTCATGTAGACCGTTGGTTTCAACTTTGATGTCTTTGCACCTTATTTGCCCTCTGCAGTCACTGAACTTGTAAAGCTTATGGAAGAGGCGAACACGATGGAAGTGAAACAGCATCTAGCCAAGAGTCTCAGCGTGGTGATCGAGTGTTCTGGTCCTCAGGTGAGTTCACCCACCGTTCCTATGTATACCGTGACACGTTACTTCCTTTGCCAGATTACACCACATGCGCAAATGATTTCGGAAAACATCTTTCAGCTTTGTAAGTCTACTATCAATGCTTCCTTAATCATAGTGCTTGTTCAACCTGCCTTAGGGACCGATGCTGATAAGGAGTGGTTATTCATGGCTCAACTCTTGGTCGTCGTGACAAGTCTCGTCTCGGTGAGTTCAGTATTTAAGTGCAGTAGCATATTGCAATACCCGTGATGGCATATGCACTACAGGCGACGAAGGTGTCTTTGAACCCCATTATCATCCGACTTGTTCGAGATGGTCTTTCCCCAGACGTAAGATTCTCTATCTGTACGACGTACTGTTTGCTAACGTAAGTGAAGGCTGCCATGAACCTCGACGAAGACACATTAAATCTCTGGCTGGCCGCCATTCGCAATTCACCATCGTTGAGCGGTGTTAGTGGACCCAGTCTCATCGAATTGGTCCCCCTAGCAATCTCTCTTTTGTCCGACAACCTAGACCTACTTGGCAAGATAGTATCCATAATCGAGTCGTATTTGTTCCTCGACGCTCCTGCTGTCTTGCAGGTACTGTTTAACCACTCTACTAAAAGGCGCTACTAAGTATTTAGGGCTTCTCCCTTCCGCTGATGAACGCCTTTGTGAAAGCGCTCACAGGCCAGGCCATAATGACCAATCAGAAGGACATACTAGCATGTCTTCAATTCCTGACTCAGTTAGCGCCCTCTACACTATGGGGTGAAGCTATGCATGTTACTGGTTTGTTTAGCCACATTGTTAACATTTTGAACATCGAGGAGGTGAGCTACCTGGATGGACTCATCAATGCACAGTACCTCTGCTCATGGTTCGTAGAGCTCGCCGATCTTAGTCACCGAATGCGTCTATTTGCTTGCGAGGATCGCTCTAGCTGATAGACAAATGTTCTTGCAGCTTATCTTAGCAACATCGCAGACCATTAATGTCCCGGAAGCTAAAGTCTGGGAAATAGTGATGGACCATTGGTGGCGACAGGTTCGTGCATGAAGCGCTGTGGTCGTTAACATTCACATACTTGCACTCATGGCAGTTTGACCATATGTCGGAGCCCCGTTACCGCAAACTAACTGCCCTCGGCGTAGCATCCCTGGTATCAACGGGCCGTCCTGAAGTGCTGGATCGCTTACCGACTGAGATTTTTAACCTCTGGACCGACGTATTCTTCGAGGTCAAGGAGAGTCGGAAATTGACTGAAGATGACGAGGCTGGGTAAGTCCACATGGATGATAAACCGTTGCAAGTTCATACTCATGTTGCAGCACCAGTCCATTGACACTGCACTGGGATCTCGATCAGGTGCCGCAGTCATACTACGCAGAGTCTGAAAACACCTTAGAATTTGATCGTCGTCAATCGGTCAGTCAACAGACTCTTCGAAATTTTATTATTCAACTCGTGCATTTTATAGACTCTGGACAATGACCCTGTTCGTACCATTCAGCTCACAGATTATGTGGCTGCGGCATTACAGGAAGCTGAGAGGAGTTGTGGAGGTGTTCACATCTTCAATCAGTATATCAACAAGGCGGATCCCATTTTACTTAAACAAGTCCAAGACGAACTCCGGGGCAAGCAGACATAAATGATCGAGAAAAGACATCTTACTATACACTCACGATATTGCTAGTTAGTTATGCAACTGACCTTGATAGATCTGTACTTGTTCATTAGACATGTTATTATACTTTCGTGTCGCGTTATTTCATTGAACGATATCATAACTTTGCATTTGGGCAGCACCGTGGCATGCATTGCGCCTCATTGCGCAGATATATACGTACTGCGATCTTTTCGAGACGTGCTGCAAGATTTAGATGAGCAAGTTTTGACGCAGGAACACTGACCCAGAGAGACGAGTAATGAGTGGTCGCCGGTCTCCCTAGGCAGGTCATTTGACAGGAGTCACGTATGATAGCTACGAAGTCGTGACTTGGTGCAACCTCAACTTGAACTTAAGCAGGTGCTGTGGCGGTGCACTGAAGTTCTAGCAGCTGAGTTACTTTGTAACCGGGGCGCAAGCGAAGGCAGTCGCAGACGGTCACTCCGACTCACGCCCACCCGCCCACTGATGATGAATGGTTAGGCACTTTAAACATATTCTGTTCCGTGCAAGTTCCGTGGCTCATTTGCTTTAGATGATATTCTGACACCGGACACCAAATCTGACGATGGTCAACAAAAACTGTTCTGTGAGCGATCCTTTTGACGATGACATCTGTAATTAGGTTGACGAAGGTGCAGATCACAGTCAAGCGAGGGACTTTGTCAACCTCCACGAACAAGTCGAAGTGCGTACAATGTTTACTACAATCACCCCAGCTTCTGATTCGCTTGACCCTTCAGGCAAGTGTAAATCTCCTGGATTCTCTGCAATCATTCCTGTCTACGTTTCAAAAAGACCTCTCCTCTGTGTCCGGCCAGATATCAGAACTACAAGAAAGGAGCACAGACATTGATAACAGGCTGAAGAGTCGTCGTGTAGGTTCAAGAACCGAATTCAACCGAATCACCACCTCATGCCGTGATTCCAGAAAATAGAGAAACCGCTTTCAAGTCTCCTGTCAGACCTCGTGATACCTCCGTCACTCGCAACTACTATCTTGGATACAGATGTTGGGGAGCCTTGGATAGCGGCCATAACTGACTTCGAACGACGGCTAGATGTCCTGAACGCTCGGTCTCGTGTCAAAGCCGCCAGGGATCTTGGAGATGTTGCAGAAGGCCTTCGTATAGTGGTGCGTGAATTCATTGCTATCCATTTCTTTCACATTTATTGAATACCTGTTTAAGGCAGCTACCAAACTACGAACTTTTTTTCTTGCGTTATTGCAGCCGATACGAACCAGCGTCACGACAAACATGCAGGTTATGCAGACTTCGATTTTTGTGAAGTACAGAGCATTATATGCGTTCCTTCAGCGCCAGGCGCCAAACGTTTCCAACGAGATTCAAAGGGCTTATATTAGCGCGGCCCGCACATACTATGAGACTGGTTTTCGCCGTTATATACGCAGCTTAGGATGGATCAAGGTTTTCCCGTGATTTATGTCTGGATGCAGTCACTAACTAGAACATTAGGCGAGGACGCTAGAGAAACTCGAGTCAATTATCTCAGGTAATGGAGATGAGGGTGAACCATACCTATCTCCAGATCGTCTAGCATATGCAAAGATAGAAGGATCTGGTGTTGTTCTCGCTTACATGGCAGATGACAAGTCTCACGTGAGTGTCATGCCATCGTATTTTTTTGATACCCTGTTTTGAGGCATGTTTCATAGAAGGAGCCAATCGAAGCCATTTTTAGATCCCTTCTTCTGGTGTTGATGGATAATGCCACCGCAGAATATGCGTTCATCGTCACTTTCTTCCGTTCTGAGCCCATTGCGCCCCTTCTTGTGAATGAACCTGACAGCGCCTTGTTCTCACCTCCTGCCACCCTTTTGTCGCCTGATCGCGGTTTTGACGATAGAAGGTCCAATGCTGGTTCCGAATTGGGTACCCATGTTTCTAGGTCCTTCCGTGGTAATGGGCAGGAACCTCGCAATGCGACGGCACGTCCCAGCCTTATGGACAAGGCGGAGCGCGCGCCATTAGATGCAATTTGGAAACAAATTCTAGACCCTGTTCTAGAATACTGCAAGGTATGGTACTTGTTTTCCTTTCGTTTTTTGGAGACGACTAACAATATTCAGACTTTCCTTACTACCGTTCTTGAACCTGTGCCACCGGCCGTGCCCCTACTCACGATGATCCGTCTGACAGAAGCTGTCACTGCAGAAGTGCAGAAGAGGGATTGCGCACCTCTGGAAAACTTCTTGTTCACCATGCGATTGCAATTGTGGCCTGTCTTCCAGAAAATTATGTCTGAACATTGCGATGCGTTGAGGAAGCTTGCTGAAGGTGGTGGCGCTAGCTACTTCAGTAGAGCTGCGTCAACGACAGATGCGTCTGTTTTAAACGTAACGATTCGTCGTGTGAGCTATCGGTGGGGCTGACTCTAAGTATTGCAGACTTGCAACAGATACCTTGTCTTGTTTAATTCTTTCATCATCCTGACTGACCAGGAAGAAGAGACGATGATATTTTCCAAGTAAATGTCCAGTTTGCATTTCTATTTAATGGCTCACAATGTTACGTAGTCTCCTTCGCCTCCGACAGGAGCTTACGAAATTGATCGCTCGCCATACGGAGAGCATCAGTGACGACGTCGCTAAAGCTACCAAACAATCAGCTATGTACGAGGTTCTTTTGCAGGGACTAAACGTAGGTCATTTTCCTGGAGTGTTCAAAGTATCTTCTAAGGGTCTTTCCTTGCTCAGAAAGGGACACATCTGAGCACGCACACTAAATCCCAGAAGGAGCTAGCTTATTGGGCGGAGAAAGAAGAAGAGGCTCGACGCCGGATTGTGACCATTGCCCAGAGTAGACGTATTGGGAAGAGATAATGATTCTAATTACTATTCCTCGTAGAAAGTCCGTTATTGCGGGATCCAATGGATAAGTTAAGTACATGTGCTCAAATACGATGCAAAAGACCTTAATAGAAGAGATGCAATCAAAAAAAAAACTTATGCGACTCGAAACCAATGAGAAAGGAACGATGATCTCCCATACTGAGAGAGCAGATGATCAGGCAGGTGATCTTATGCAGTACATGATTAGAATGAAAGATACATGCAAACCCGATTTGGACGCTCACTGGTGATCGGGTTTATGCAGCGTAGGGAAGGAGGCCTTCAACAAGCTACTTCCGTTTTGTTTTCCTATTCCCAATCTGTTCAAGACGTCCCGTACTTCGCCCGCACTACTTGTAACGGCACGCTTCTTGGGTCTCGACCTACTGCGCGTCAGGCCCAGCCGAGTAGAGCGGAAATCAAGGGAAGGGGAATGGTCGAGGGTGGATACAGAAGGTGGCCTGGCAAGAGCCGTGTTAGATGCTCCTGCACGTCCTTCGAGTGCCTCGCGCAAATCAGTCACACCCACCCCACGGACTGACCGCGTTAGACTTTGCAGGGAGAGGTTCTCGATAGCCATAAGAGCAGGCGACAATTTCAACAGCGGTGAACCTTCCGTCCTATGTCTCTGGTTGTTTGGCCTCTCCGCCGCTATGTTTTTAGATGAGTACGATAGTCGGTATCAGAACGGTTCGCCTCACAGTCGTTAAGAGCCATATCCACGGTCCATTTGACCGAAAAACGGCGAAGTAGTCCTTGGCGATCCAGCCCTGTAGCTTCTTGAACAGATTTAGACGATACCAGAATTGCCCGTGCCTCCTCCGCATTAACGGAGGACCATTGCGCCACTTCCGCGTCCCCTTCACTAGTGGGGAACGCTACTGCTGCTTCCGCTGGGCGTAGGACCCCAGTAATGAACTCTGGGAGAGAAGGGAGAACCGGAGCCATTTGCATCGTTGATAAAGCCTTACTTCCTTCATTAATAATCATTCCCAAAATTAAAAATCACAAACCTTCTCAGAAAGGTCCACTAGTTCCGGGCACTCCCACACGCGACCGAGCACTAACCAAACACGAGCGAGCAACTCCTGGACAACTTTTACTCGTTGTTTAGAAGTGACATTCGTCTCATCTTGCATTTCGGTGGCCCCATGCAACGCCATGAGCATCGGGAGACCAACAAGAAGGCCGCGGGTCGGAACCTCTTCATGTATGGCAGAAAGTACATGCAAAATAAGCGCATAGTCCGACAAGGATGCTGAAGCAGCTGCAGAAACCTTTTCAGGCACGCTCTCCAACAAACGTTGTGCATTCGAATTTTTGCGCGTCCGGGCCAACGGTGCTGGCGATCTCCGAGAAGGGGAAGAGCTTTGCATATCAACGTAATTCCCACTGGTGGGACCTGTCTCATTCTGTGGCGTAGCGGCCGTTATTCCGATTGTAGGGATGTCACCGTTTGCAGAGTATGCGGGTGAAGGAGACGGGCTGAATGAGATGCCAAGTGACGAAGATGTCGCCAGAATAAAGAGATAAGCATGGGTAGCATGGAGCGATCGCGTCGCTGAGTCGCCAAATAAAAGGAGGCCAATGTTGTTAGCTTGGTGTGTCGGGCTACCTTCAATGAGAGGGCGAGGCCGTCTGACACCATGTTCATCAGTCGTGTCTCCACGTTTCGGAATTTCTTTGCGCAAATAACTAACGAGAGCGTGGGCATAATCGCTCCGTACCGAGTAATCACCGTCGCAGAGTAGACTCAGGGTCTCGTACCATATTTCTCCAGAAACTCTAGTCCTTCGACAACCCCGAGAAGGAAGTCCCTGTGAAGGAATATTATTTTGTGGAGTTGGGATGGGTGAGGAAGGGATATTTTGGACATTTTTGTCACCCAATACCGTTTCAGAGTCATCAGCAGCACGCATGAGACCTACAAGACCGGCAAGGAGACATCTAATGACCTGACCTCGCCTGCAATTATCAGGATCTTTGTCACGACCAACGACTCCTTGCATCTCGACGGTGACAAGACGGCTAATAAGCTCACTAGCAAGGTCTTGGATCTGGTCAGAATAGTAGATGTGAGCGCCCAAAGACGATATACACTCTACGAGCGATGGTAGGAGGGCGTCGTCAGCATCAATTGATACCCGCCGGAGGACCAGAGTAATGAGGTTTGAGATGATGTCTGATGTGGACAAATTAACAAGAGGCACGGGGGATGTGAAGACCGCTGTGATCATAGCGGCCAACGCTTTATGCTGGGCCGTGCATTCTGGTGAGTCCTGTATCGAAAGGAGTTGTTCCACCAATCGCGTCGGCACTGCATAGCGATACTGGTATTGAGCCCATTCACACGCCTTCTGAGCTAGCCATTGACATCGGTCAAGTTTCTCCCAAACGTGGAGATCACTGAGGGCCTCGAACGTAGCCTGCATCAAGAAGCCCATCTGAGCGCCATTCGAGTGTTGTATCATGTGTTGTAGTGCCCTTAACGATGTGTCTAGAACATCAGAGGAAGACGGGCCGCTTTCCCCATCTACGTGTGCATGAATGGATGCAGCACGCCTTTCAACGACAGGACGCGAACGGAATTCCGCAAGATATATGGAAGACGCATTGCCTTTGATAGCCTCTGAACTTTACTCAAAATAAGGTGCATGTTCGCCAGTATTTGACATCAGAACTCACCGCTCATCGAGTACAAGCAAGTCCGCATGCATGACATGGAAAAGTAAAGAACGGGAGATGATCGATGCCTGCGGCTTGTACTGTTGGGAAGAACAATAAAGGGCTTCTGAATTCACGGCGCCCGTGAGGGTAGCCAATCCGACTAGACGAGTCCTAAGCAGACCGATCAGTGGTCAATGACTCGCCAGTAATTGGACAAGTACTCGCCTGTTTCGTAACTCATGATCGACCGACTTGACTTCGGCAGTAGATTGCAAGGCAAATTGTCGTAAGACAGCCAGATAGTCCAAGGCCAAGTGAGAATCCGCTCCAATGACGTGGCCGTCAGTGAAAGTACACCAGGCGGTAAACTACAACATAGGTGAGCTTAGCCTGAACAAACTGCAGATATAGTACTGACGACGCTGGCTGCTCGCGCCACGACCTCTAAGTCGGAAGATAGGGAATCCAGCGTGACTTTGAGGCATGCGACCAAAGCCGGGGATAGTAAGGATATGTCACGTCGACATTCTACCGCCAGAGCGCGTAAGATGGAAAGTGTAATAAGCAAGGATCTGGTGGAGAAGGATATATATAAGATGTTCAAGAAAACTTCTCGAGGAGCTCGAAGACACACGCTCTAGCTCGGAGATTTGCATGATACTGTGCCTTGTGGCATGCCGACTTGATACGTTTCTCCAGTTCGCCCCCGAGCTTATTTATCTTTCCTGGGCGATTGGCAGCATAATATGTGAGCTTGGAGAGCTCTTGCAGATTCGGAAGATAGTCAGGACCAGAGGAAGCGAGTGCAGATGAAGAGGGATAACATGCAGAAATGAGGGACACGTGATTGGGGGTGAAGAGGTACATCTGAGCACTCTGCAGAAGTTATTAGTGCAAAGATCTAGAGAGACGTTCAAAGATTGTAAAACAGCGTTGGGGCGGTGGGCAATTAGATAGAGATAAGTTCAGGAACGTTCATCATCACCGTCGGAGCAGGCGGTGACGGTGGATTTGTTGAACCCTGTTGAACCGTGTCACGGTATGCACTGTGAGAAATTTGGTAACCAGAAAATTATCCGACAAGCATTATAAGTATTACGCGCGCCCTTCCCTGCTTAATGCCACTTGCGAGCCAGAGTCAGACTAGGTATTTGAGAGTCTAGCTTGAGCTTTTGAATATCCAAAATATAAGTACAAGTATCAGTATAACATTAAAGGATGCATATAGTACTGCTAAGGTCAAAGTAATAAGGCATTGTGCAGAGAAGAACTGACACTAATAGCGGTGCTATTATGGGGGTGAGTGAAGTGTAACGTGTTATGACCAAGCTGTCCCATGTCGAGTCTCCCCTCGTCTTCGCTCTCCTCGCCGAGGGCATGAAATTGACTCCATTCGAAGCCAGGAGGATCCACCACAATGTCCTTCAGACTATTCAACACCTCCAAGTGAGATGCCTGCATCTCACTTATCCAGCGTTTGCTGATCATCCACGTGGCTACACCCTTAGGAGGGTGGTGAACACCCTCTTTCGGTGGACCTTGGGATCGTTCTCTCCTTCCAACACCTCTCCGTGGCTTTTGCAAATTGTCCACTTTGTCCTCCTCGTCCAATACCTCAAAAAATCGCTGCAATCGGGTGCTGCGCCAAGGTAATCGCCGAACGCGTAGTAAAGTTGTGCGGGGACCAGTAGCCGGATCCTCCTCGACCTCAGATTCCTCGGATGACATGCATTCCACCTGGAGCGCACCGTCAAAAACGATATGTTCAAATGCTTCGATTTTATTTCGAGCGTCAGAACGATTGCTCAGTTTCTATAAAGTATCTCTAGTCAGCTATCAATTCTCTCTAGCAAGCGTGACAGACGAGCCTACCGTCTTCTTACGGCTTAATCTTCTTGATCGCATTGCCTTGATATCTTCTCGTTGTTTTTGGTTGATAGCGACATCCCTGTCCCGCTGGACTCTGAACTTCTGTCTCAAGGTGACAAATGCCTGGTCAAAAACAGACTCGAGAGACTTTTTGTTAAAATCTTTGTCGGGGACGTGTTTGTACAGGTGGCGATTGGCTCTGAGGTCGCGCAAAACACGCTCCTTCATCCGGCCATTGTGGACAGACTGTTTAGGTGTCTTGTCCCAGACGAAACGGACGGCGTCATCGGGCCCTGTCGCGGCCCCTTCAACGTGCCCGTCAGGGAGCTGTTTGTCATCTTCGAGTTGCATGACGCGCAGCAGATGACTCCGCATAGCATGCTTGAGGCCCCGTTAATATCGTACTGCGAATTTCAGCACCAAATTTACCTGGATTGTGAGACAGCGAGTGTCATGATGGTTTTTACGCTTCAAGGGACGTTCGACTATTGAACTCTGAGAGGTATCGCTGCCATCATCACTCGTGGTATCAAGTATCGGTCTTTTCCGTGAATTAGATGGGCCACCTTGCCGAGATGATGAGGGGTTCACATTGATGAACTGTGCTGGCTGAGACAGGAGGGGAGAAGTGTACACTGAACTTGGAGTGTCGCTAAAAGGAGAGGTTGCAGGCAGTTCTGCATCAGAATAAGCTGGCGCATGCTGCTGAATAGAAGAGTGAACTGAATCCGGAGACGCGTAGTTCGTGGCGATGGTGGAAGAATGTGACAATACAGGTGACATACTCAGAGTTGGCTGCTGCTTGTCCGGTGCCTGTGACGTAATAGGAGGTGTCTGGACCGGGGAACAAGTAGCAGTGGCAACTTTTGGGGTGCCAAAGGTAAGTTTCGCTTTAAGGGCAGCGAGCTCTTGGTGCATTTCAAGTATTCTGCGCTCCATTTCGGCCTGCCGTAGTGCATACTTGGCCTCCTGTTCCTGCTCCCATGCGAGTCTGCGTCTCTGTTCTATCTCCTGTGACTCCCGTGTTGAATTCAGGTAATGCATGACTATCTGGAACGGGTGAACACCGGTGTATTGATTAGGAGGACGTACAACAGGATTCCTAGATAACCATGAGCTCGCGTCTTACTGCTACAGCTTTACCTACTGGGGCGGGGTCGTGGATGCCGGGGGAGACTGTACCGATGGCTCGGAGATGGCAAATTGGAGGTCGACGTCGTATGGCTCATGTGATTGAGATGGCTGGAGAGTGAGCTGTGACTGATTTTGAGTGTTTGAAGACCTGGCCCTCGGTTGAGCAAAATAAGGATTCAGAGCTTGCGATAGTTCACTAGTGGGCATGAGGCCGCCAGTGGTGACCAACGGGCACTTGTTGCGAAGAATTTAGACTGAGCCAGGCTGTCGTTTACGGGGGCATGGCTCTGAGCCAGGTTGCCGGTTCTTACCCTCCTTAAGTATTGACGCTTGTTGAAAGGATGTCAAACAAGACCACACAGAAGCGCGAAGACGCGTCAGCAGAAGTACGCTACTATAGCTTGTATTGACTGTACCAGAGCATCAACATGGAAGGTATGGAAGGTTTAGCAGAAATGATGGGTCAGCTTCGTGGCATGCGTGGTCCTGCGCCAGATTCTCCAGTACCCGATAGGTAAGTTCTACTTGTGATCTTGATCAATGTGCTCATGATCGGTCCAGTGGAGAAGTCATTCACATATCATCACTGGCACTGTTAAAGGTGAAGTAGATGCGTTGACCCCCAGGAGAAATGCTCATTGTCTATCAGATGTTGAAACATGGCCGAGCTGGTGTTCCTATGGAGGTTATGGGCCTCATGCTCGGCGAGTTTGTCGATGAATATACTGTGCAAGTCGTAGATGTCTTTGCCATGCCCCAATCCGGTACTACCGTGACCGTGGAGTCGGTCGATCACGTCTTCCAAACCAAGATGCTCGACATGTTGAAGCAGACAGGACGGTTAGTGGAGCATATATACCGTACTTGGTAGCGAAACTTGACGCACATATACTTTCAGACCAGAAATGGTGGTAGGCTGGTACCACTCGCATCCAGGATTTGGATGCTGGCTTTCGAGTGTTGACATCAACACACAAGAAGTATGCTACTGCCTATATAATACGCGTCCGCACACTAATGCCCTCTTGCAGTCATTTGAACGCATGCAGAATCGTTGTGTTGCTGTCGTCATTGATCCCATTCAGTCTGTCAAGGGAAAGGTCGTCATCGATGCATTCAGATTAATCAACCCTCAAACTGTTGTTCTCGGACGTGAACCCCGACAGACGACATCCAACATTGGTCTCATTAATAAACCGTCTATTCAGGCGCTAGTGCACGGACTGAATCGACACTACTATTCCATCGCCGTAAACTACCGGAAGACGGAGTTAGAACAATCAATGCTGATGAACCTGCACAAGAGAAACTGGACTGAGGGGTTAAAGTTGCGGGACTTTTGTTCCCACAAGGAGGGTAATGAGAAGGCTATAAAAGTAAGCTATCCATATCCGTCTAGTGTTTCTGATACTGACACTATCCTCGTCCCTGAAGGCCATGCTAGCGCTGTCTGAGGCATACAACAAATCTGTGCAAGAGGAATCGACGTTGTCTGCGGAAAAGCTAAAGACACGACATGTAGGAAAGCAAGATCCAAAGCGACACTTAGAAGAGGCGGTGGAAAAAGCAATTGGAGACCAAGTGGTGCAGAACCTGGGTACGATGTTGTTGGCTGAGCTATAGATCTCTCGCATAGAAGTCTGCTCCACTTTGAGGCAGGGTCAAATTATGGATTTCGGCTTCTGGCGATTGAAGAAGCCAAATCGTCGACGTGTGATAAAAAAGTTGGAGCATCCTCATTCACACTTGATCCGAACTAAGTTCGACGAGAAGGTTTTGGATTTTCATCGCGTGAAGTAGCTATTTCCGATGGACCTAATATACTTTGATAGCAAGACCATAAGCGTTGATACCAGGTGGCGTTCAGGTACGATGAGACGGGATCATGTGCGGCGGTGAACAAAAAGGTGTTAGGGAGGGGATGTGCGAAGTACACAAGTAGTACGGGAATATTAATTCCAAGGAAGCCTGGCACAACTGAGCACGGGTATAACGCCCATCATTTTTGCTCTGCGGATAGCTTTCCCTAACCTGCGCTGACTTTTTGTGGTGAGACCAGTTTCAGCACGGTGCTTTATCTTGCCCATTTCTGAAACGAAAGAACTCATGAGGACGTCATTGGTAGCCTCTTGCAGAGGATCGATGGCCAAGCGATGAAAGACATCTTGTTTTTTCGCTTGTTTGCTGCCAGGACCGATGAGGGATCGTTTCGGAAAAGGCGATGGACCTTTGAATCTGTGGTCATGTGAAAAATAATGAGGTCTTATGAACTAGGGTTCGTGTCAGTGCGATAAATTGTGAAAAGACGTGTTGTTGACGGACCAGTTTAGCATCGAACCTTCTGCGTACGCCTTGTTGAATCCATGTGGCATTCTGGTTATTGTTAGCTAGAAGAAATTGAGTAGGGCGCTGGTAGACTTGAGACTGTAAAGGGGACGAACCTGCTTGTGGAACCTCATTTAAGACGCTGACCAACTCCTGAAAGTCACTCGCGGGAAGAGGAGGTGAGGTAGCAATACCTCTGAGATGTTGCGCACACTGGCGGGACACGGCACGGAAAGGTGATAGCATGGTTTGATGGAGCAGTCTGGCAACTCGGGCCCGGGAAGAGGAGAGAGAATTAGGTAAGGTAATATTTTAAATAATTCTCACGGCTCGCGGTTTCGGAGATTGCCTTTGATAGATGGAGACCCCTGCCACCAGAAGGATTTTTGGTGACGACTATCAAGCTTTCAAGCTCCGTAGAATCAATGAAAGGAGGCTGGGCGCGTTACAGGGCGTAGCTAAAAGGACAGATACGATAAATTATCGTAGCGTGGGTGTGAACAAAGTGACGGAGTATCCGTCTAAGCTTTTTCCAGTCGACTTTCACAAACGAACCTGAGAGCTTCGGAAATCGTCCCCCTCCCCTCCTCCTTCCCTCATGTTCACTTGACCTTTAGTCCATCTCCCTCGTCAGTTCAACCCTTTCAGAATCTCTAGAACAACTCCCAAGTTCAACCTCGACAACCTGGAAGACCTACATGTCTGATTCTTTCAGCTTCCATCGTCGTCAAGCCCCTAGTCCCCTCGTTTTTGCTCCAGAATCAGTTCTACCACAGTCAATATCCCAATCAAACAGTAGCACTACCCATGGCTCGGGCTCAAACACCGTTTCCATGCCTTTCGTTAGGCGACATGTAACTCGTCGTCTAAAGACAGCCAAGGCAGATTGCGACAAGGACTTGCGTCGTGTAATAAATAACATCACCACCTTCTTCGAAGAGAAACTTCGCGATGTTGACCAAGACCGCGACATCGATCTTCGTGATCGTGGGGGGGATAGGGAGTTCGATCGTGATTCTCAGTACAGTGACGCAGAACCTCTTCGCGACGCATTCGTATATCACCCTTCAGACCCTCGACCTACTTCACAGGCTGATACCTATTCTGACGCTGGTAGTGGCTATGAACTGGAGCAAGAGTCACGTCACACTCGACATCGTGCGTTTCAAGATGACGACAGTACAAAGCCCCAATCACTAACTCATCGGTCCTCTTTGCCTGGTCTCCTCATAGCTTCCAATTCTCTCAGTCCATCCTTGCGACGACAACCCACTTTGCCATGGGAGAAAACCGGGTCTACTCCTCCTTCTAATAATCATATCCCCAGCCCCATTGTCCCGTCTGCCACGCTTGCAGATACTACTAGTCCTCGCAGGCAATCTAGTGCGATACCTCCCACAGCATGGCCGGCTCAGAGCATATCTTCCCGTAGACTTTCCCGCAGCGTTCATATTCCCATCCGTCCCGTCAAATCCGGCCAGAGTTCCCGCTCAACTTCCCGGTCCAGATCTCCGCTCCCTCCGACACACGGTAGCTATTCCGAGACTGCTCCTGTAGCTTCTTCTATCAATCGCCGTTCCTCCCGCATACTAGTGGATGATCCCGTCGATCCCATCATGTCCGCACTCTATGATCTTATTGGTGTAGCAACCGATGTCACAGAGATGTCCACAGCCCAACTTACCGCTCAGCCCAAAATCTGCGAGTCACTCGTTCAGCGAGTTCAGACCATCGGTAAGGCTTGGGACGACCATCCAGACTGGCATGGACGGAACTGGTATGTGCAAGTCCTACTTGCCGTCGCCAGTCTCAGTCGTGTGGTCGAATGGTGGGAAGCCGAAAAGCAATTCTGGAATTTCGATGATAATGAAGACGAACAAGACGAACCTTTGATGTTTGTCCTAAAGCCCTCGGACGAACATCATCCTGCACCTACGCCCACTACCCGCAGTCGTCAAGAGGACCTACGCTTTACGGCCGAAGATGAAAGCCGGCTACGTCTCACGAGACCGATGAGTCAAGGGAGGCGCTCCAGAGATGAAGCCCCCAAAGAACTTTCATTCTCATCTGTTTCGCCGGAATTGGCGGCTGCGCGAAAAGACGTTGAGCATAATGAATCTGCGCGCGTGTTAGCGACGGAGAGGTTACGTCTGCAAGCGGAGACTGCGCAAAACCAGAACATCGTTATGGAACTAAGTTTGGACGGCGACCACTTCATTTGGGTCAATTATGCTTGGAGAGTTGTTGTTGGGTAAGCGACCTCGTTGAACCCGATGTCCGGGCCTTTTGACACATTTCGGCACATAGGACAGAGCCTTCGGAACTTCCTGGGACAAGGATTTCACATCTTCTCGCTCCCATGGACACTACCATTTTTCGGGATGCGACATATAAGCTGCAACAAGATGATTCGCATACGGTTGAAGTGCGCTTCGGGCTTCAAGTCGAACCGGAGGGCGACCACGATCCTTCAATATCTGGCGTCCTTTACCAACAGATGGAGGGCAAAGGCATGCTTATGATCGACCGTGAGGACGCTCAGCCGTCTCACACCATGTGGGTTATCAAACCAGTAGGTTCCCCACGATGGGAGCACCCTTCTCCCTCCATCGTCTTGGAGTCGGGTGAAGTTGGAGAGGAACCCATTGCTGAAGAGCCAATGACAAAGCAGCTTGGCGACCGCACAGGACTCGAGCCAGTGACTCCATTTCCCTTTACGCAGCCGATCTCCACGGAGCCCATATTATGTCGCATATGCGAGTGTCATATCCCACAGTGGTATTTTGAGAAACACAGCGAGACCTGCGCCGAAGTGCATCGACTTGAGGCTGAGATTGTCGAGTGCAATGAGTCTATGGGCGAGCTCAAGAACACGATTCGAGATATCATCACTGCTATGGATACCCCTTCTCCTAGTTCACCCCCCGAATACAGGGGTGTCCCCATTTTCACGCACTCGAGTTCCCCGAGCATGCCTAGTCCATTGCATCTGTTCCGCCGGGATAAGATGCAGAAGATGAACGTCAAGAAGGCACAGCGCAGGCTTTTGGAAACACTTGACGAGATTCTCCAGGTCGCATCTGAGATCTCCATGCCTTCACTGAAGGATGATGAATCAAAGGAACCCATTGAACGTCAGCGGTTGCTTTCGCCGGGATCAGACAGAAAGATGACACAGATCCGCACGTGGTGTCGACCGTCTGTTGAGGATGCTGCTCTCTCTCAGCTTGCTGAAGACGTCGAGCGCATCATGAGACAAAAAGTGGACAATGTCGTCCGGATGCAGAACACCATCAAGTACTCAGAGAAGATTTGGCACGAATGGGAGGAGAAAGTCACCGAGAGTCTAGCGGTTGTTGAGGCCGGTGAGAGCAGCGAGAGTGAAGAAGAGGGCGACTATAACGGTGCGGTTCAGGTTGATCCGTTGAGTGTACCTATCCCCGAAGATTCGGAGGCACCGGATGTCGATCAACCCTCCAACATATCTGAGGAATTGCTGTCTTCGGAGCCTACTCCCATGGCTTCTGCGTCTCCTATGTTGATCGCTACCCCAAGTGCTAGTCGACCCCCAGGTTCTACTCCTGCAGCTCAGTTTGTTCCTCCGATGTGGCAAATCATCAACAAGATGCCCACGAGGTCATCCACACCGTCATCCATATCTTCCCCTCTTGCTTTAGCCGCCCCGATCACGGCATCACCATCTCTCGATGATCAACCTCCATACATGGATCTCAACGAAGTGCAACCAGAGAGTGCCACTATTAGAAGTCGACGATCCGCTAGCAACCTTTTGGAACCACGGCTGTTGGTTACCCCACCCATGTCACCCAATATATCTCCCCGAGATGCGCCCACTACACGACGCGGACATCGTCGTCATTCTACGGTGAACTCCACGCTCAGCCCTACAGTGTCAAGCGTTCCGCTATCTCCTCGGCAATCATCTGCAGCGCCTATATCAAGGTCGACGCCAGCGTCTATCAAAGATTTTGACATCATCAAGCCGATCAGCAAGGGCGCCTTTGGGTCTGTGTTCCTTGCGAAGAAGAAGGCTACCGGCGACTACTACGCCATCAAGGTTCTGAAGAAGGCGGACATGATCGCGAAGAATCAAATCACGAACGTCAAGGCGGAGCGCATGATCCTTATGAAGCAAGCCGAGTCGCCATTCGTCGCCAAGTTATACTTTACGTTCCAGAGCAAAGAAAACTTGTATCTGGTTATGGAGTATTTGAACGGTGGCGACTGTGCCGCACTCATCAAGTCCTTGGGCTCGCTCCCTGAAGAGTGGACGAAGCAATACATTGCTGAAGTTGTGCTGGGGCTTGAGTATCTCCACCAGCGTGGTGTTGTTCACCGGTATGTTGCTCAAGATATTTAGATGGTGGAGGGCGTGTTCTCACCATGACTTCTGCAGTGATTTGAAGCCTGATAACCTTTTGATTGACCAACATGGTCACCTGAAACTGACTGATTTCGGTTTGAGTAGGATTGGTCTGCTTGGTCGTCAAACACGTGAAGGTCCCATGGGTATGGGCATGCGACATCGTACAAGATATGATTCGCGTTCACGGCCACCCTCAATAGATTCCGGTTTTCTCTCATCGCCCTTGCTCACAACTGAGCTTATAGGTGGAGGTTCGTATTTTAGCCAAGGAACACAACCGGTGCCTCGCCAGGGAATTTCGCCTTATCTGCTTTCTACAGATGACACAAGTGAATCTGGATCGGAATCGGTGTACAACAACCATCATTCACGTCGAAGCAGGACTGGTGAAAGTCCCTTACAATCATTTGCCACGGAGCTGACGACTGACCTGCGCTCATATTCGGGTGGTCACACACCGCCGGGAGAGCAGAAGTTTGTTGGCACGCCAGATTATCTTGCTCCGGAAACCATTCTCGGTCTTCGTGGAGATGATGCTGCAGTGGATTGGGTTAGTGCCTCACTCTTGACTTACATGACATTTGCCTAACTTGGCTGTCGCGCAGTGGGCTCTTGGCGTCATCACTTACGAATTCTTATACGGCATTCCTCCTTTCCATGCTGAGACGCCTGAGAAGGTTTTCGAGAATATTCTTTCTGGACACATCGAGTGGCACGAGGACTGGGTTGATTACTCTGATGAAGCCCGGGACCTCATGCGACGGTTGATGTGCATCGACCCCGGCACTCGTCTTGGAGCTAACGGCGCAGATGAAGTTAAGGAACACCCCTTCTTTAAGGGTATAGAGTGGGACAAAGTCACGGTTACTGAGGCGGCGTTTATTCCTCAGGTTTCTGACCCCGAGTCAACTGATTATTTCGATTCGCGTGGTGCAATACCTCAGTTATTCCACGAAGAGGACATCGCCATCTCGAACCCTATGGATAGCCCGGCGTCGCTTACTCTACCTCCCCCGGCACAGTCTATACCACCGTTGGCTCATCGCGAGGCAGCCCCGTCGCCTGCTAGTGACGACTTTGGGTCGTTCAGCTTCAAGAATTTGCCTGTCTTGAAACAAGCGAATGACGATGTTATTCGTAAATTGAAAATTGATCAACTGGCCCCCATGACACATACCTTGTCCGATACAGCAGGCTCGCATAGCAGGAGGAAAAGCGTCTCGCAGAGATTCAAGAAGCCACCAAGTGTAGTAACAGCTCTAGATCAAAAGTCATTTACGCAGGGTCCTCCTTCACCTTCAACGTCCACTTCATCCATCGCTTCTTCTCCTTCGCGAGCGAGTATGCCTCCTTCGACACCAGGCGGTAGTAGCGGTAGTCACGTGCGGAAGCCGTCTGAATTTGGAGCATTGGAGCGTTTCAAGCTGAACCACCTGGATGGCGTTGAGCGGAGGAACACAATGCCGAGTCGTTTGCGCAAGGCGTCCGTTTCTAGTAGTGTTGGCGATGGTTCTGGCTCTGACCACTGGCCTTCGTCGGCGGGACAGAGTTCGAGCCAATTTGAGACGCCCCCTTCTTCAGTCCACTCGATCGATTTGAGGAAGGGCCCTGACCCCACAGACCGTGCGGTGACTTGTTTACTTGCCGAGGATAATCCAATAACAGCTAAAATTCTTGAGACACTTCTCATTCGCCTCGGATGTCGTGTCATCGTGGTTGCGGATGGATCAGAAGCCATGAGCGTTGCTATGGGTGACATCAGTACGTATTCTCGAACATCGGCACCGGTTCATGTCTTGATTTTTTGAATTAGAATTTGATTGTATCCTCATGGACTTACACATGCCAGTCGGTACGTGATGCATTGCGTTTTGTGTCGGTCTTTCTGACGTTTAGGTTGCAGTTGATGGAGAAGGTGCGGCGCGATACATCAAAACAACCAATGGCAAGAATTCCAACACACCCATAGTTGCTGTCAGCGCCTACAGCGCTGCAGACACCAACGACAACAGCTTATTTGCCGCGTCGCTCACTAAACCCGTGCAGAGGGCTGATCTTCTAGCCGTCATGCGGAGACTCGGATTCAAAACTTCGGCAGTCCAAGGCCTTTCCACAAAAGTCACTGCACCTCGTTTATCATGAACCTTATTTTACGCTCTCATGTTTTCCATTGCATCGATTTTCGTATGTCATTGATTCACTTCGTTATTTTTTTTTGCTGCAATTGTTTCAAGCCACCCATGCATATTCTTCGTTTCTCTGACTCTGACTCTATACAAGCACTTACCTAGCATAACTCGACTGCACCCATTCATTCGTCCCTTAGCATATTGTACACTAGATTGTGTTAACTGTGCTTATTCGGCTTGTATATCTGGATTTTGTCTGGATTGTTTCGATCTGGATGCTGCCGTGACCACGTTGCAGAAACGAGTCTAATGAGGTCAATTCAACCAAGAGGCACATCATTAAGGTACTCCACGCCAATCGGATATAGTTTGATTATGAGGGTGCACAGCTGTGAACGAGCTTTCCAGGAGATACGAGTTACAAGGGTTGATGAGTTGGGCGTTTATAGGAGACCCGCCCCCGTCTAAGCGTGAATTTAGCATGGGCGCGGCGTGTTCTCTCACAACTCTCATCCTCGTATTTTCCACAGTATCCTTCCAAGGTCAGTTATACTTATTTTTGTGGCGCTCGTTGGGCCGAACCGCCACAGGAACTTTTGACTTGCTGAACGTTCGCTAGTTGCATCGCCTGTATACTGTTAGGAGAGCTGAAGGATGCAGTACAATCAACACCCACAAGGTGAGCAAGTCTCTGAAACTAATGGATGTGATTGCAGTGTTAATGAGCAAGATGCAGCACGTTGGACTCCTCATCATGCCGCCTCTTTCAGCGCAACAACACCTAATAGGAATCTAGCCCCCCAAGCCCGGCCTCGCCATTCGACGTTACCTGGTCCCCCCCTGCCGCCCCATCCCATTCTGCCTACTTCTAATGGTCATCCGATACACATGCCTATTCCTGCAAGTTTGACCCCTGGCCGACGTCCTCCTGTTGGCGTTGGTTCACAACACTCCTCATTTTCATACAATACATCAGGTGTAATGTTTACGTCCCCGCCACATACTTCATTCTATGGCGATTATTTCTTCACTGGGGCGCCGCATCAACCCATGTCACCCCCTCCTGTGCCCCAGAAACCACTAGGGATGACCGCACCTCCCACTCCTATTCCACGCCCACCTGTTCCTCCGAGACCATCGATAGCTCCTGTTTCCGCACCGCGCAATCCGCTATATCCGCAGTCGATCCCTTGTCCCGTTGCGGGACCGTCCAGTCAGCCGATGCAGGCCGCTGAAGAATCCCCCACTGATGATAAGGATATCGCATTAGCGCTAGCGATATCTGAATCGGAAGCACGTCAGCGGGAGGAGGCCATCAGCGCTCAGGAGGAAGCAGACTTGATGAAGGCGTTGGAAGAATCTCGTATCTCCGACAGCAGTTACAACAGGTATGCATATGATACATTATTCGATGAACGTCAGGATTTCCCGGATGGTCCCTCGTCATCAGCTCAGCCTCCCCCCTCTGTGCCTTCCTCTCCCGGAAAGACCTTCCTCAGTCCAGGGGCTGCCACATATCAGATCGCGAGACACCCCTTGGAAGGCGAAAGCTTTCTGCACATGATAACACCTACCACATCAGAGCATTATTTTGATAGAGACGATTCCATTCCTCAGCCGACTATACTAGAGCGTCAAGAATCGTCTCAATCCACGACTGATGTCTCCAAATCAAATCAAGGTCACTCGACACCGACTCCACCGTTGTATACAAGTGTTGTCTCAACCACGAAACCGAACAATGATACGGCTATGTCCTCTCTACCCATCGAGTTCCCTTCAGCGAGTGATCTTATGCGCTCCTCGCCGACTCACACTGCATCTTCATACGCGATGTCATCTCCGCAGCTGAGTACTAACGCTCCTGAACTTCCGCAACCAATGAATCCGACGCAACCACGCAGGCCTTCTGCCGCACACTCCGATTCTTCCGGCGGTCGCTCTTCATCGAGTGACAGCTTTTCTTTGTTCTCATCCACTCCAAAATCGAGCCAAAGCACACTAGCAAGTCCACCACTTTCCTTCAGCTCGTCGTCTGTGGTGGACCAGTTGGATTCAGTTGATGAAGACCTGCTGGAGGAAGAGGAGGATAGGGGGATTGATCCAAATTCTCGATCCGGGCCAGTGCTGACTGCCAACCAGTACGTTGAACCAGAAATGCTGATGGGTATTTGTAAGTACTCTCTTTTCACCTGCTTTTCTTCCTTGATTGATCGAGTTTTGCAGCGATGGGGTTTACACGACCCGTAATTTCGACGACATTGTTTCCTATGGCATTGACTATGCCCTCTATTATACAATTACCATATGGGAAGCCTCCAATTTTCCACTTCCAAGCGCCCAGCTGGCGTCACCTGTTAAAGTTGATGGCACGACTGAGTGGAACTCGCGTTGAGCCAACTGTGGAAGCTATTGCGGTTGCAAAACAAGAACTCAAATTGAGAACTGTGATCCAGTTTGTCAAGGTATGAATGACATCTTACTTGAGTACCACAACTGACCGATATTGCAGATCCATCACTCAGCTTCGGAATGGCGGACTCTTCTCTATTTCACGACCGATATGCAGGTACCTCCATCCGTTCCGAACTCGCATAAGTATACAAATGGCGATGTAACCGTACTTCCTTATTCCTATACCCTTTCACCACTCCCACAACTTCTTCGTGACGGTGCTGATTCGCCAATGGCCAAATATTATGTGGTTCCTGCAACCAATTCTACGCCGTATCCTACACTTCCCATCAGCTTTCCCGACCTCGCCATGTATTTGCAGTCGGCTGTCGCGGTTTCTAGGAAGGCTGCTAATGACAGCTCTGGTGGTGTTCGGAAGCTCGCTCACAATATCGACTCGTGCTATCCCAGGGACAACGAGAGGCCTGACAGTACGGACCTCTCTGACATGTCTAGAAGTCGAGTGAGTGGTATGTTCAAACGCGTCATCAAGCGCGGAAAAACTCCCAGAGGACGAGGAGGCAATGAAGAGATTTATGACCTGGTCACCCCTTTTGTTTCAGAGGAGTGGGGTTGATCTCAAGATTTTTTTATGCTCTGCTGAATGCTATCCTTCTGAGCTCGCATCATTTTACGCACATCTTGGCTACATACAATTGTTTATATAGAAATATATAAAAACAGTCTACTGGCTGGCAACTGTGACAAGAGATGGCCCGCGTGCTGCACAGCCACTGTCGCGAAGTCTTAAACTCTAAGCCTACAGTCGTGCCGAGTCTCGCTCCTTTCATGGCAGTCCCAGAATCAAATGCTCAGTCCGCGCCAGAATCACGGCCAATTCCACCGCTGACCGCTGAAGAAGAAGGCATGAACCAATCGTGCTAAAAAGCAGCATTTCAATGTTAACAGAGTCTGACGTCTAACAGATGCCATCATACACACACGTATCACGAATGATGAACGACCTCTGCGGAGGGTGGTCAAGAAGTTTCACAACTATGCTTCCTTAGTACACCATCCCTTCGCGCCGCTTGGCTCTTCTGGAACAGTAGAAGATGCACGGGAAGCATTTTTGATTGAGCTAGCGTCATTTGAACTAGCCCTCAAGAAGAGCATGATGGTATGCGAAGCTGAGAGGAGGCAGGTAGAAGAGTACCAGCGGGAGCGCGAGAAGATTGGTGAGCGAACTGAGCTTCGCATGAAACTGGATGCTCAAGTTTATATTTCAGAGAAGGAACATGACGCTCTGCGTGGTCAGATTGACGAGCTAAAAGTCGCACTGGAGCATGCACACATGGAACGCAAGCGGAAGGTTGAATACGACTTGATTGCTGAGAAGATTAACACTCTTCCAAGTCGCGACGAGCTCGAACAGTCAGTCATCCTCGTTGTTCATTAACTTTGATGTGTTCTCATTAGATTTAGGGCTATACGTTCGCTTGAAAATGACATGGCTGCTATCAATTCTGAACACGAGACTCAGGACCGAATCATAAGGGGCCAGAAAACTGCTTTAGACAGCATCGTCATGGACTTGGGTTCTCTTCGCCTAATGGGTAAAGACAAGGAGTCCATTACGTCGCGTCTAGGGACACCCGCTGCCACACCGCCGTTTCCAGATGGTGCAGAAGGCGACGACGCTTTGCCTGTCATACGTGATAGTTCACATGTAATAGATGAAGGAATGCTTGAAGACGAGGAGAAGGAAACAGGGGAGGTGGCTGAAGAGAAAGAAGACGGAGAGGACGACGAGTCCGACGACATACCCCTCTCATCGAATCTCAGTCCCGCCGTCGGTGACTTCGCACCCATGTCACATACGCCCTCGTCACTACACCCACAACCTCCTGAAGAAGACGACGATATAGAAATGGGAGAGGTTGCAGAGGATCCAAAAGTAAAATCGAAGAAAGCCCGGGAAGAATTGGAGGAAGGAGAAGCGAGCGACGCAAGCAGCGCATTGTCTGATCCACCGGATGATTAAATGTGCATGTTTATTTTCGTAGGTGCTCTTCTGGTAAATTGACGTCGAAAGTCATGAGATCCCGAGCACACGTAATTTTTCTGTTATAATGCTCCCCAGCCAGACTTGCAATTGCTTCCATAATCGACTTTGCCGCAGGATCGATGTGATCGTTCCCGGGATATCTGGCCGAAAAATGATTAAGCACCAATTGGCTCGCTCTAATCCGTGTTGCGAAAGCACCGGCCATCTGGGGAGTAGAGTGTCCTCTGGACTTTGTACGTGCCTCTACGCTTTCGAACGAATCTTCAGCTTTGGTATGTGGATCCAAGGTTGGCAAATGGGCATTTGTCGCTTCGTGTATTAGCAAGTCGGCAAATGAAGCCAATTCTGCTATGGGTGACGGATCGTATGTGTCTCCAAGAATGGCGAGTTTGCGTCCGGGCCTCCGGGGAGGGCCATGTAAAACTGTCCCATCTGAAAGTTCGAAGGTTTCTCCCCGTTGAAGGCGGCTCATGACGGACATCGGTGTATTGGTACGCTTGAGGTCCGGTATGTATTTTGCAGGGTCCATTTTGCCGGGCACAGGAGCCTCAGTTAAAACATAACCAACGCATGGTACGGAGTGCAGGATGGGAGCCGCAGCAACCGAAATAATGTCATCACGATATACATCTAGCCATACACCGTTTGTCTGCGGAATATTACGGCCATTTGGCGATTCAGACGCATGAAGAGGAAGTGAGGTATAATCCCCGTCCGGCGGGTCAGAAGGAAAACGCAATTCGTGGACGACATAGGGCGCGCCCAGTAGGGTATGTGTGAATGTGAGGCCATTGCGAATATATGCCCTGGTGCCCAAGGGCCCGTAAATTTCAAAAGGCTGATGGCAGCCTTTAGTACGAGTGGCGGATCAGTATAATAGATGCACGAACTTCGGCATCCCCCTGGACCATGTGTGCACGAGGATCCTCCGTTCCCTCGGCCGTCCCTCCAGCACCGTTCAACCTGCTTGCTAAAAGTGGCAATAAACCAAAGATATGATCACCTAGCCATGGACTAGTCAGACATTTTAAAAGTAATATGCTAATGATATACGAACCATGGGTGTGGGTGATAAAGATCTTTTCAATCTTGCCCATCTTCACATTAGACTTTTGAATCTGGTGCTGTGTAGCTTCACCACAGTCGAAAAGCCAGACATCGGCATTCAATCGCAAGGCAAGTGCAGAGTGATTTCTGGTCGAGGACGGTTGCGCTGAAGCAGTACCAAGGAACGTGAGGTTGAGCGATGTAAGTCCTCGACGCCCCGCCATGATGCAGATGCTTCGACCATCTTCAATTTGACTCGAGAGGAGTTAATTATGTAAACTTGGTTTCAGTGACCAAAAAAACTGTCCCTGGCAGGAATTGAACCTGCGGCGCCACGGTATTGTGAGTTCCACAACGTGGCGATTTAACCACTAATCGACAGGGACTTATTAGGGCATTTCGCATTGAAAAACATACACTACGCGTTACGCCCCTTTAACGTGTCATACTCCATGGGATCTTATCAAGGGTCCAATTTTGAGCAGGAGAGTCTCTGCAATACACATCAAACTCTTCGTACCTGCTCGATCTAACTGTGGTTGGAAGTTAGAACAGAATACAAAACGCATGAGAAGTCCATAAGAGGCACTGATCGGTTTGTACATTTGCTGGATATGATGCATATGACTAGAAGTACATGTCACTGTAAATATGATACAACAAAATGATAAGAGATGAAAAAGGTATCGTCTAATGTGCTAAGGGATAAGTCCATGCGCTCGTAGCAATGCGCCCCATCTAGAATCGAAGTAGTTGGATTAGGTCGATAGTTTCGAAGTAAAACGCATACGTATACGCACTCTTCTTTTTCAGATTCGACATCAGCTAGCCTCCTTTTCAGTTGCCTGTAGGAAAAGTCAATCAACGAAAAATGTGTTGAGAAACAGAAAGCTTACGTGTTCTCCTTTCTAAGTGCATTCCGTGATTCTTTCGTTTCACGAAGATCAGCCATCATGCTAGTCCAAGCTTCGTCATCGGGGAGATGAGCATCATTATACATGGCATCTAGCTCTTCGTTGAACGCCTTGGTTATCGATGAACTCCTGTCATTTGGATGATATCTCGTTACACTGACCTCATACATGATCTCCTTTTCTGCAGTGGCATCCGCAAGGAGACTCTTCACAAGTTCACATTGACGTTTTGTGCTCTGGAGTTCTACGCGAGATTTATCTAATTCAGATAGTTTCTGTGTGAAGAAGGTGAGTCACGACTTAGAGAGACGTTATGCTCTCCTACCTCCTTGAAATCAGAAACTACTTGCATAAGACTCTTATGGAATGTCTCATGGCTTGATAGAGCAGAAGACAAGAGCTTGTCAACATCAGAAACAGATTCGTCCAACCGGCTAACATTCGATGAAGCCGGCGTTGCTGGCGGTCCAGACGTGGACAGCTCTGGTGCAAAACTTCGTGGTCTACTGCGAGGAGTACCCTCTTGCTGGCGTTTATATATCAACTGCCTCATCTCTTCTAGCCGTTGCTGCGCCTCCTTGGTCTACAGCCGCAGGGGTCAGCCGCCGCCACGAATGCAAGTAGCAATGAATTCATGGACGTACAATGGGCGGGGCATTAGTCCGTTGCGGGGTACGAGCTAGTGACTTATCAGGAGAAGAGGACCTCCACGATTCAGAATGACTCGCTGATTCATCACTAGGTCTAGTCTCCTGCAGGTCCAATTTCATCCGTTTAACGATACGATGTGATGACTCGAGCTGTATGTATCTATGAAGTCAGTGACACACTTGACAGGATCGCATACGTACATCCTCTTTAGTAGACAGGGAGATCCCCAACAACTCATCTGCAAGGTCAGCTTGTGCGGAAGGGGAAACCTGGACAATACGCGTGCCTCGAATTTGAGGTGAGACTTTGCGCGGAGATACGATTCTCGCTGTAGTTTTGGACAGTGGAGAAGTTCTGGTGTATGATTTACGACTTTGGTTATATATACTTGACCTGGTAGATGACTTTTTTTTGATTGAGAGAGGCTCTACACTGCCTGCGGTTGTGTTGGGCAGCTTCGGCATGGATTCCATATTCCCAGCTTGGACGAAGGGTTGACGTCTACTACGCGGTAACGGAGACGACCAATTATCCTCACGAAGGAATGAGTCGCGAGAAGCGCGTGTCCGGGCTTCCAACGCAAGCTCATCATCCATAGATGGAAGACTGGGTGTATTTAGTGTTGGACTCTTGGGTGGTAATGGAGAGATACTACGAGGACCAAAGAGCCTACCATCGTAGGAACTTTGAGAATTGGAGCGCCTTATCCCTCTGCTAGGAGATGCTGATGCAGGACGGGGAGTTGTTGATCGCTGACTGGTTGCATCCCTGACTGTTGAGGCTCGGGACGTGGGTCGCAAAGACTGAGGTGGACCCTCTGTATTTTTACCGATGAGGTTCACGAAAATTTATACCAGATTTTGACCTACCTTCATAGATCGTGTCTTCTATTGGTCTATCCAACGATGGCGTCGTGACCTGCTTTCCGTGTTGATTCTGACTATTTTGTCGTGCGAGCTCTAGACGCATTGATAAATCTTTGTCAGATTGGTCATGGCGGATTGGTGCTCGATCTTCATCCTCTCCATCACTACAAGGGGGATCCCTGGAACTATCTCTTGACGAAGGCGCTGACCGTGATAGCGGAGGGGAGCCATTGCCTGGTGAACGACCTCGCCCGACTAATTTTCTGCGCAAACTCGAAGACTTGTTAACATAGAAAGAGTCATCGTCTGCTAGGGAAGTTGCAGCAGTAGTCGTCGAGCTGGATCGTTGAGAGCCCGATGTTGTTGTTTGAGTGTAGATAGATGAACGGCTGGCGGACGACTTCGACCTACGATGACTGCTCAAGGAACCTCCGAAGAAATCACCTTTGGAAGAACCTGGTATAGCGTTGAATAGATTTCTAGAGATGGCGTCCAAGCTAAATGTGTGCGCCCGAGACCTTAAGGTTGGGTTTGGGGTAGCGGGGCGGGAGTCGTTGCCAGTTTTGAACTTAAACAAGCCGTACTGATGGACTACCCACGTAGTCCTCAGCCATCATAGAAAATAGAGAAATACTTGGGCACGAACCTGTTTGGACAATGCGACCTGGAATCCTCGAAGTCTGAACAATGTCTTCCTCAGGTTCATCAGCCGGATCACTGGAGGTAACTGTATATCGCGAAATCTCCCCCGCCATAGGTTGGACCCTGACCACCACGTACGGTGGCCCGTTCATTCCAAATAGAATGGGATCTGCGGTACCTAGCGTGTCTATATGCATGACGATCTTGGTCTGCACATGACAGCTATGTAAGTAAAATGACAGGCGCACATAAGTGAAACGCACCTTGTTGGCCTCTTGCAGGAAAGCCGTTCGCTGGTATACATTGAAGTAAGTGCGAGCCATAGTAACCTTTCCTCCCCTAGACTCTACTTCGCGCTCATTCGCACACAAGACAACGGACTGCCCAGACCGCGTTCGATATTTCGCTTGAGCAATCCACAGATTCTCGAGGAATCTGTCTTTCTCGTTTGCAGTCCTAATAGGATCAAAATTGGCTGGTGCTGGAGGGAAGACAGTGGAGAAAGAGCGGAATGAGCGACCGGACCAGCGATCGCTTTGGCCTTGAGGTGGGTTCTCGATATATATGTGGAAGTCTGGAAGAGGGTCGAAAAATGAGATAGCAAGGAATGAATGACAGCTTACCAGCACCACCAAGGTCAGCAGCAGTAACGTCGGGTAGGTCAATGACGCCTTTGCAACTCAATCCACTTTTCTTGATACCTAATGGCAAACCGCCATTCTTCGCAAGTTTGTCGATGTCGTCCAAACCAGATAGCGAACGACCGCTCTTCTCGCCGTTACCAGGTCGCTTGACAATCATTAACTTGTCATCGAAAAGAAATAAGGTACAATGCAGCACATTAAATGGAATGCTAGAGACGGAAGTGGATGCTGATGTTGGACCATCTTGCATGATATCATCAACATCAATGCAATCGATGAACCGTCGTGAAATCGAAATTAAGCCTGGAGGAAAACCATCCACCGATGCGTTGAGACAATGCATAATCGCCGCCCGCTTGGTTTGTTCATCTGTTTCTGCAAGAGCTATCTTGCTGGCAATTTCGTCGGCTTCTACCAATTTAGCGAGTTGTGGGTCTCCCGATGCCATATACTTTATCATAGTGCGAAAGAGTAACGTATATCGTGGAATCCGCTGAACAGGATCCATGAGTAGCTCACGCAGACCAACGCGATTCTTGGTATCAGCGTTGGAGTACTTGATTCGCTAGTAACAAAGTCTCATTAGCATCGCCAAGAGGGTAGCATCAATATTTACATCAATATATGCACCAAACCCCGAAGATTTCTTCATCATCTCGCGTTCAAATATTGATTGGGCTTCTTCTCGCTTGACGTAGTACTGTCTATAGTGCTCGAACCCTCGTAGATCCTTGAAATGTCGCAGAGCAACGTCCCCTACACCCCCAATCGTTTTGAGACCGTTGGGCGCAACCATCCTTTCCAGGTCCACAAGGAAAGCCTCATTGACTGGGAGAAGGTTATCGATATTCCCGAATAACGTTTTGGCCTCATACGGGGGTAAGATCGCAGTGTTCTTGTTCCGGGAGAATTGCCGCAGTGGGTCTGCGTAGTCGTTCTTCAGTATTCGAAGCCGTCTGACGTAGGAGCGTTCAGTATTGACGAGTTCGTTGACTACATCAGCTAGAGCCGTCGAGTCTGTAAGAGCTCTATTACGCTGCAATCCGTCCTACAATAAGAAAAGGATCGTGGC
Source organism: Rhizopogon roseolus (assembly GCA_930272055.1). Classification (NCBI taxonomy): domain Eukaryota; kingdom Fungi; phylum Basidiomycota; class Agaricomycetes; order Boletales; family Rhizopogonaceae; genus Rhizopogon; species Rhizopogon roseolus. The sequence continues at coordinate 48,377 of CAKNEV010000031.1, forward strand.
TGGGTGTGAGCAATCGATCCTTTGCAAGCTGGTATGTATTACTTACTGGCTGGTGATGTTCTGAGAATGGCGCCTCTGTCGCGGAAGGCAGAATGTTGCTGTCATTCTGACTCAACCATGGGTCCCCCAGTGATAGAACAAGGTCTTGGACATCTGGACAATTCAGACTATGCTCATCAGCCATGAACTACACCACACACCTTCGGGCAACCTTCTGCCACTATCACAGCCCTCGACAACAACTCCGCAATAGAAAGCCCGTCTAGTCAGAGATGACGTAGATTTACGAGGTGTCTCTTCCCCAGTTGCCAGCGGAATCTGTTTGCGAGGAGAGCTGTTTAAAGCCATAAACCAATATTCATGGGAAAGTATGATCAAAAGGACAAGCAATGATGAGCACGTGAAGTTGTGAACCATGTAAACACGACGCGTCTACACGTGACTGGATTGATCTGATCACGCGACCTGACAACCGGAACATGAAGCTCAAAAAGACTGTAATTCATACTTATATTTCTACGGGTAGAAGTACGTCGTGGTCACCATAGCTGCAGGAGATAATGCAAAGAAGAAATAAAATGAAGTGGTTGATTTGCTGATGGAGTGAAATATGCGATGATGAATAATGAAGTCAGTCGAAGGTAATTGGGGGTATAAATTACTTCTGCAAAGCAGTATCCGGTGTCATGGGGCTGAGTCTTGACAAAAACGAGAGATTTCGGCGGATGCGAGCAGTGCCTAGAGTAAACCCTCCCTCGTGACCACATGGGGACGACGAGGTCGAGGTCGAGGCCGAGGTCGCAGTAGTCGAGCGGCGGCGAGGGCTTTGTGGTCTAAACAAAGATCGCATTCGTACTGGAGGTGATGACCCTGTTCCGAACTGCTCACTACCTGAATTGGGGGCAGACTGTGGAAACGAGTTGGTGTGAATAGCAGGTTGAGACACTGGACGGTCCATGGAAGGATGAGAACATGAAATGGGATCAATGAAAGATGCAGCTGTTGCGTCTGAAGGAAGTTCATCAGCTGGAGCAGCGGGCGCGCTGCGTACCCTTCTACGAAGTGTCCCTTTCGACCACCACTTACGTAGGCCTGATGTAGTCACTCCACTACTTGATTCAGATGGCTCACGAGACAGGGGAAGTGCTGGCGACGTAGAACGCGAGAAGAGGACTCGGACATTCTCAACCATGGAATAGCTCCGCTTTGGAGTAAAACCTTCCGTCCGGGCTGCAGGCTCTGATAGAGGCACATCCGATAGTACCGAGGATGTGAACATTGGCCCTGGGCCAGTGACAGGGCTAGCAACGATCGGCCCCGGATCATCAATCGATGCAGAAGAAGACTGTGACGTAGCTAAAGGCGACTCCAGGGGAACCTTTAGCCTCCCTTCATCACCATCCAAGGACCCAGCTCTGGAGACAGTAACGACCCTGAGCTTCCTGCCAGACTTGGTCTGCGGGACCCAAGGTGTGACAGAAGCATCATAGTGACCAAAGCCATAGCCATCTACGTAGCTTCTTCTCCTGGGGACAAGCACACTCTCCCGCTTGGTCAGGCGATTCTTCGCAGCCACACTCATGGCACTTGCCATAGTCAACCCCGAACTTGATCTCGAGAAAGACCGCGACACTTTGGATGCTTCAAACAGCTTCTCTTCGTGGGTGTGCGCATAACAGCGAGCGGAGAGGCAGCTTTCCGAGAACACGTCAAGAAGTCCGCGATCGACCTGCCCACGTGCGGGAGCAGTGGCACGTACAAGATGGATCGTATCCGACTCTGACAACGTGCTAAGGTAGGCCCAATTTGATGTTACTGTAGAGGAACGGTGGCTATGACCAAGCTGATGACCAGAGTCCGATTTGTGAAGCGTCTCAGCTCTGGAAGTCCGACCCGACCTCGGTAGATCGGAGCCGCCAGAGAGCGAATCTTTCTCATCTCCGTAAAATGGCACTTCGATTTCGGCATCTAGCTCGGGGATGGACTGAATAGTAGGCAGATGACTGATCACTTCGTGAGTATCTTCGCTTCGGAGACTGCACGACGGTTCACCCGTCCATGTGCCAGGAAACTCGCAGACGTGGTGAATAGCAGCCTTCCAGACATCCTTCTCGCGGAGGCAAGAAGCTGCGAACTCGAAAATGTGGCTTCGGCCAGAAAGGCGAAACCAACTTGGTAGTAGCGCTAGCAAGGATGTTGTCAAACGTATTCACACTTTTGAAATTCGCATACCTTCGTCTTGTGTCGAGTCCACCAGGTCAAATCCAGCTAAGGAAAACCAGTGTTTCGGCTCGTACGTCCCGGCTTTATGGACTTTGGCAAGTACGAGATAACCACCAGCGTACAAGAAAGCCCCAAGATACTTGGCTTTGACCGTTCCACTGCTGCGGGCGCTGAGGCTGTGGTAGTGGATCACATCCAATGATCCCGCGAGATAACATTGTCCTAGGGACAATATGAAACCGGAGGAAAGACTTCGCGATGCAGGTCTGGAGTGAGTTGCAGTTACTAGTGCTAACCCCTGCAATATACGTGAGGCAATGAGCGAGGACTTGGCTGCTAGATCCTGCTGGCGGCGTGCTTCATCCACGGAACTGGTCACTGCCTTCATGGCTTCTAGTGCACTTTGCATCACATTGACTTCCACGTCGTGCGCCCCGCCTTCCGGGTTGTACGCAGAACTTGACTCTCGTGAGCTACCTACACTTTGAGGATGATCTTGAAGCTGATCGAGGAGTAGGGTGTAGCGGCAGATACGTTGAATAGGTTTGATGAGATGATCCATGAATACGAGCTTCGACTTTCTTTGGATATCTGAGTGTCCACTTTCTGAGACACTGAGAACATGGGCTTGAATGATGGCGTTAGACCTGGAGCGTGAAAGACTTTGCTGGCGACGAGGTACATGCAAGGATGAAAGCGAATGCCGTCGCATTCTCGCAATCAAGTCACTTTCACCAAAAGTGTTCTCTGCGATATCGATATTTCCGCCGTCTCCGTCCGTACCGAGGTGGAGAGAGGTATCCATGCGCATTTCGGCAGCCATTGCACTACATTTCTGTTCGAATGCGTCCCATTCGGCTGGGAACTCCTGCTGGACCTTTCGAACAAGATTCAATGCTTCAGGGTGTCTGGAGCAAAACGATTTGTACAGATCGAAACCAGGCGCCTGAAAGAGTCTCAGCGGTGTAGTACCCTCAGCTTCACAAGGCACTTACTCGTTCAATGAATTTCATGGCAACCGCGTCAAGTACTGAACCTAACGTCTCCAAGCTGTATGTAATCTGTTTCTGCATTCCCGTCACGTTCGCATCAGCCCCGTTGAGGATCATTGGAAGGCCGAGAGGGGAAACAAGTGCCCTCAATTCATCAACTAATTGTTCATGAAACTTGAGAATGTCCTCAGCATTGCGAGTTATCAAGTCAATGTCAGCTGTAGAGAATATCTGTCGCATCAAAGACTTGTCTTTTTCCTTCGTCACAGGAATTAGTGCTGGGGGACCAGTGACAATAGAGGGCACATTTTCGCAGAAAACTAGGGTAGGCGAGAGTGGAACGGCAGTGGGCAGGTGAGGAAACGATTGCGTACGCAAAGGTGTGGCGAAGGAAAGAGAATTGGAACGGGAGAAATGACATGCAGAATGTGATGGACGGATGGTCAGGATGGGCAGCAGCCTAAGATACACCTGAAGAAACGCGCGATAAAGTTAGCCTCTCTCAATCTAGCCAACCTGGTCTCACAGTAACAAGAATCTTGAGGTCAAGAAAGTAACCGACTTCCGTGGACAGCAGCTCCAAGAGTGCGTGGTATTTCCTCATATCATCCTTTGTAAGATCATGCTTCGCCTGAGGCTGGTGATTGGCACTGTCGGAGCTAGATTCCTCCGAATTCTTATGATAGTCGTTCAACTCCTCAATGTCGTCGTCCTCCTTATCAGAACTATCATGCAGCAGGTGGAACAATGGTTCTGCCCGTGGTGCTGCTCGAGATGACAGCTTGCCACCTTGACAGGCTGGATATGGTCGCTCATCACTGTGTCCGCTGGTACTTAGACGTAGCAGACTCCTAGACGACCTTATCATCTGCCTCGAATGATTCTTTGGTTGCATTTTCAGTGACGATGGCGATGAAGTGGGAGGAATGGCGGGAAGTGGTTTCAGAACAGACATTGGAGGGAGCGACGCTCGTCGCTTCATGATCTCCGGGGATGCTTTAGATACACTGGAAAGCGTAGGGTACGGAAAAGAGGCGGAAGCGGTCACGAAAGACGAATGTGAACCCGAAATTACCGGCGCTGAAGGATTGTAGACATTTTTTGGAGGTGGTGTCGGGGGTGTGGACATCCAAGTCGGGTTCGGAATAATAGTTTCCGTGCACGTAGCAGACTCGCTGTGCGCAGCTTTTTTGCCCATTTCATCCTCTGTGTCGGGGCTGAGGCCGAGGGCGATGTCGGATGACATGCTTGACGCGGGACTGGTCAACGGGGATGACATGATGGGCGTAAGGGGCCGAGCAGAACGTGGCGGTAGCCAAGTAGAGTGGGCTAGGTTGGGAGACAAAATTGCATGCAAAGACGATGAACCATCTGTGAGTGCCGCGAGGTGCTCTGGCGAGACTAAATCAGGATTGCAGACAGTCCCATTCGCTGTTAAGCGTTCTAGCAAAGAAGTTGGTGGTAATGGAGAACTGGATAGCAGGCGTCGAGAAGGTGCGCAACTGTGGGGTAGGGAAGCTAGAAGCGCTACGGAAGAGTCGTTCTCCATCATTCTTCAAGAGTCTGCGTGGTTATATGAGAACATTGTACCGAAGACAAAGATGAACACTGATAACAGACCTTCTGCCAGTGGAGCCCCCTGGCTTACCCGCCAAGCACACTACGTTAAAGACAGCTTGGCACAAGAGTGACTATACTGCCTGTGACAGCTGAGGCGATGAATGAGCGAAATAATTATAGCAGTCAACCCGACCGTAACGGGTTTAGCTGACAATGGCCCGTCTTAGCCAGTGCCCGAGTAATTTATTCGTTGTTAGTCAAGCCAGCAAGTTGTTTGCAACAAGGGCATAGAATTAATGGTAGAAATGAAAGTAGGGTGATGAATTAGTCCAAATAAACGGTTGGAAGAAATACTAATGGGCGTGCATGTATATCAGCGCCACGGACGTCAGGTTCTTCTTCGTCAGTAAGCTCTTTCCGAGATCTGGCGGAGATCAAAATTTATAATTTTTTTTTGCTTTCCGTGCCACAGACGCGTTTACCCCTACCACGTGCCTGATTTTCTACCTAGGTTGACATAAATTATTAAAACTACTGCACGGCATGCCCGATACTTAATTTTCCTAGTGTGAATTCATCACTCCGGGCTATCATAAGTATCTGGGCTATAAATCAAAGACCTCTTGAATATAATGAATACGCTCCAAATTCCCAGTTGGGCTGTCTTCTGTTTGATCCAGCGAACTCGGATGTGGTGTGGGAGATCTTGATTGGGCGAGAGGAAGGTCAGCTGAGTAAATTAATGCGCGGCTCGGTGATCTGGATTCGGTGGAGCTATGACTCGGAACCATTGCGTTTTCGGGCTACATGTAAACAAACAGAGATGTCCACGAGGAACAAGATAATTTAAGTTATGTCCAGGACTGACCCAGGAGTAGGTACAGTTTGAGTACAGCAATAGGAAACCCAGAGGCGCGCATGTTCCTCGATCCCTCGTTATATGTCAATGCGCACCCTATGGGAGAAACTTGATTAGTATGCATCATAAGCACGCCAGATTGCAACGATGAGACTTTGATAACAATATAGTTCCCTTTGGCTTTTCCACGCATTCAGATTAAAGGGCACAACAGTAAGGACGAGGGAGACGAAAGTTTGAAGCATGCCAGTGGATGAGGATAAGCTGTAGCTTTTGCATATGATAAGTTCAAAGGGGAAGCTTCTGCAGATGCGCGGACTTTGAGAAAGGTGGTTAAATCTTGCACCTACTACTTCGGAATCCCTAACGATCTAAATTGACCTACGAATGGCATCCGAATAACAATCATGACGTTCAAGTTGCACTTCTAGCTATTGATGGAGATTAATGCGGCCCTATGATGTGCACCACCGGATACTTCCTGGCAGTTCCTGCTGGAACAAAATACGGACATTCTGTGATATACACATCAGAGACTACAATCAAAACAGTTCTGATCTATAGATGACAGCTTCAAGTCAGAGGCTACTCGCACCGTCCCGATCACCTCGTGTCGACTCGAGTGTGGACGAGGTTGAACTTCAGATCTGATCTGGATCTTGAAGAACGCAGTTCGCAAACTGGCTTCCAATCTACTCTCCTGAATTTAATGACCAGCCAGAACCCCAGAACATTTGGAAAGGATTCTACGACCGCCACGGCATCATGCCTTAAAGCGACACGCAACTGCATGCCTTCTTATTTATCCACGCTAATTTCTTTTCGCCGGCCAGGTCCCTCCAAGAATTTTTGGCACATTCACTGCTGCGTGTTCGGTGACAATCATAATCTTGCAAAAATAGTATAGAGGTATATGCTAAGTAGGAAACACAACAGCAGTGTGTAGGCGTCGACATGAGACGAATAACTGAGATAAAACATGTAAGGTAGCATACCAACCAAATCCCAACCAATCCTAAACCAAATCAGCCAATGCTCCACCACATCTTCCTCCACTAATACAAATCCATGCTGTCATCCGATCGAGCGACAAATGGAATATTCTGGGCCTCCGATTGTTGACGTCTCAGCTTCTCCTTGTCCAGGAACCTGCACAGCGCGGCTACGTTTGGGCCACTGAACACGCGGAAAACAGCTTTCTGATCAGGGTCCAAAGACTGGGGTTGGCACGGGAGTGGTTATTTATGTCAAATGAGTGCCTGAGACCACGGACATACCTCGGGAGGTGGGTCTGAAAACCGACCGACGCCGGTGCGTCTTGCACTAGGCACGCCGGTTGCAGTGAGATGCACGAGGCGCTTACAGCTTCGCATGAGATGATGCAGGGACTTCAGCGTAACGCGGTCACAATATGAAAGGTGTAATCGTTCCAATGAAGGAGCATGATCCGCCAGGAAATATATGGCATTATCGGTCAACTTTGGCACACGAACAAGCACAAGGCGATGAATGTGCTCTAGGTCTGCTAATTCGGATACAGCCATGTCAGTTAATTGGCGGCAGACTGTAATGCACTATCAGCACGCGGTATTTGTTTGTACAATCAACAATGCTTACAAGCCAAGTCAACAGATCGTAGCTCGGTACATGATCGTGCCAACGACACGATGGCGTAATCAGTGATTCGTGCACAATGTGCGAGATTAAGGTTCCCGATATGAAGACCAAGTTTGCAAATGCTTTCTACGGCCTTGTCGGTCAGATTTGGGCACCCAGCAAGTGAAAGTGAACGGAGTAATGGTGCATGCGTCACAATGCCTTCGATTGCCGCATCTGTCAATTTCGGACAATAACTCAAATCCAACACACGAAGGTCGATCGCTGTGTGACGTAAAATGAGAGGTGGGAGCGAATCAAGCCAGGTGTAAGGACGAGCGGGTAACGGCTTCTCCTCAGAAGCCGGGCCAGTAAGAGTTTTGATCGGCGAAGGCAGCGCACTATCCGTTAATTGAGGAGAGCGCGCTAACATTAGAGTGCGAAGCTTTCTGGAATACGACCAGATATCGCGAACCGACACAGCAGTCATTAGAGGCTGGTCATTTAGCTCCAATTCCACGAGCTTCGAGAAGGTCTTGGCGATTGCAGAGACTGAAGCATCAGTGAGTATTACCCCACTGAGCTGCAGCCACTGTAAGGGAGGCGCTTTCGCGACCAGTTCCATGATGCTCACGTCAGTGACGTACTTGCATCCTGTCAGGTCAAGGCCTTGTATGTTGGAATTCTCCCGCGCGAGACGGACAATAGTCTTGTCAGACGTGTCTGGAACCCCAGAGAGGACTACTGACTCGAGGTGACGACAAAAAAGCATCTCTGGGGTAACCCATTCATCTCTTACTCCACAATTGGAGTCGCGGATAACCAGATGGCGAACGATTCGGCGTTCTGACTCGGTTTGGGGGAGTCGGTCAACGATCCGTTTCATGTCCTCTACATTTGGGCGATCCATTATGCGTTTGAGACCGGCGAAAAGATGCGATATGTACGCGGAGAGAGGGTCCTGAGCATACCCTGGGGCGTCTCCTTATTATTTTGTCGCTGTGTCGTGGCCTTGTTTTGGTCACCGGGGCATCTGCTTGTCCGGCGCCATCAAATCCCGCTCTTCAACACTTTTCGGCGTTCCCCGATACTACTCTGTGGAATTACTCTGCCACAACAATGACTTCCACTAGCTCGTCGACCGTTATGGCGCCGAGGATGTCAAACCAGCCACTACAGCCGCCGCCACCCAATCCATCCAGTCGATTCCCAGTCACACCAGCGGTATTACGCTCAATCTTCACATCCTCGCGCACACCCCACGAGGAGAGGTCTATATCTCGTGTCGCATTCTTTAGGTAGATGTTCTTTATTTATTTTTTCATCGCGCCTAGCTTATCGAACGACTGTACAAGGTTTGCTGGATTTCTTCTGAGTTGTGTGTGCATCAGCTTTGCTGCTGCAAGAGGCAGGGGGATGAAAGGAAGTGCAAGTCTTCTAGGAGTTTGATTGGTTGATGACAGGCGAATTTGAAGCCCCGGAAGTTGCATAGAAACTTTGGCTCGAAGTCAAATCAATTGAGGCTGAAGCTAGAAGCACTATGATAGTAATCGTTGTATATAATGGTTAAGTGATAATAAGCTTAAGCATCCGAATCTTCAGTTGACCCATCGGCATCTCTGTCCTGGCAGTCAGAGGTGTTGTTCTGAGCATCTTGCGTACATTTACTGGTACTGGGGCCCGCCTCTCCGGGTTCTGGCTCCGCCGACTCCTCAATATTTGCTGCGCTTGTGACTTTTCGCTTACGCGCCGCTGAAGTGGAAGGGAGATGAGCTTTCTTCACTCGGAGGATATCCATAATTTCTGGATTTAAGATGAGCAACGGTCATTGGATGGCCTTACAACACAAACCTTGATGGGTCATATCCTCGTACCCCTTAATTCCTCTTTTCATGGTCAACCAACGTCGTTGGAGCGAGTGAGCACTCCATAAATTCCAATCTGCGTCGGGGAGTGTCTTCCAATCGATTTCAGTATCATCCCTAACATTCATCGAGTCGACCCTAGTAATGTAAATCAGCATGTGAAACTCGATAGCAGACTATCGCGTACTTATGAACAAGGATATATGCATCCTGAGCGCTCCAACGTGGCTTTTGGCCCTCATTCTTGACCGTTTTGCTCAGGGAATCCGTCCTGCAACATAAAGATTATAGAATACCGCATGAATCATAAACTCGAAGACGCTGACCATTTAATCCGACACTGTTGTCTACCACGCCTATTCCCCATCCTGTCACTCACTATACCCCAGAAGACATCATTGTCTATATCCTTGCCCTGTTGGATCGTCATCTCCGTAACAATGTTCGTTAGCTCCGCTTCTTCCTCCTTTGTCCATGCGCCCGTCACCCTGACATCGCGATTGGCAATGTGGTTGCGATAACGATCCCTGCAATCGGAGGACATTCGACCCACGATCTCGCTAACTTTTTCCCATTGTTGACCAAGGTTGGCCACAGCTCTGATCACATGCATGAAACACACATACATCAGAAGAGAGGGAACATGACATACTGCTTTAGCACAGCATCTTCTTCGGGCATCCATTTGCCTTGTTGTTTCTTCGGATGGAACGCCCTACGAACATGATGATAAACAGCAATGATAGGGCGCAGAGCAAGAGCAGAAGCTATTCGAAATCCTGAGGTTGAGTAAAACCTTCACACAACACCAAAAGACGCACTGATTTCGGACCAGAACGCATTCTCTTTCCCTTTCTCATTCTTTTGGAAAATAATGTCCTGCAATTGTTCATCTGTGAGACCCCGGTTCTGTGATTCACAATCATTTAACTATTCGCAGCGACAATTGTGATAGGTTGCACGGCGTACCACTTTAAAGTTTTCGATAGCAGCCCGTAGTTGTGCCTCTTCAATTGCAGAAAACTTTCCCTTCTTGTAAACGAGGCCTATTACAGGGAATTAACGATTGTCTTCATACTGGACGTGCACGTACCTTGTGTTTTGACCAACTCGGCCAGTTTTGTCGCGTTCATCCACTTGTTAGCCAATATATGCGCGTGGTCTGGGTCGCCATGATCGGGCCCGGGAAGACTCATGTCCAAGACCCGTTTGTGGGACGTCTTCGTTGTTTTTGGCGCAGTACTCAAGATTACTCCTGAGGTGGAAGACGATTGTCCCATCGATTGAGGCTGGGGTGGTGGATGCATGTTATGATGACCAGGTCCAGGCGCGACAAAACCTGAAGGTATAGTCATGGGTACATTCGCAGCAGCAGCAGCATCACCCAAAGTCTTCAGTACGCCGGCAAGCTTGGAAACATCGAGATCTTGCAAGGCACGAAGAATCTCGTCACTGGATGCAAATTGAAAGTCGGGGAGGGGAAATCCCAAATTGGGAAGGAGGCTGGCAGGATGCGATGAAGACTGACCATATGAATGAGCTGGAGCGGGAAATGGGAAATTCATGGGAGGGTAGGACATGAAAGGGGGTGGCGCGCCATGGTTATGTACATTTGGCATGATGTGATGATCCTGGTAGGATGAGTGTGCCTGGTACGGCGAGACATCCAGATGCTGGGCGTCAGCTGTCGCTGACGCTGCAGCAACCACAGCATTAAGAAAATCGACTGAGGTAGATGAATGGCCGTTTGTTGTTTCTTCTTCTACCACCTGAGGACCGTGGTTGTTGACCTGTACAGTGTCCGGCACTACCTCCCTTGCCTTTCCTTTGTCAACAACATTGACGTCGTTCTTCTTATTCTTCTTCTTATGCTTGGTGAATGTCTGCGGACCAGGAGGTGCAGTTGATGCACTGACATCATGGTCGGTATTTTTCTTTCGTTTCTGCTTCTTCTGGGATGCATCTACGGGGACAAAATTTGCTGAATCGCTACGCGCACGTTTCTTCCTGGACGAAGAAATATCTTGTGATTGGGTGAATGCATTATTGACTTCGCCCACAGCCCGCTGCAGCGCTCGCTGGATGTCGGATGAAAGGTTGGTAGCATGATCCTCGGTAGTAGCCATGCTTTTGGTAATTTAGGGTGGGCCAACGAGATGGATGAGGGCAAGCACAAAGAAACTGAAATATCCGGCCGGAGCCTGCCGGAGCTCACATGCTTACGGTTACCGATAACTTACTAAAATTACGTTCCAGATCCGAGTTATTACTATTCCGACTCGTCTTCATCAAACCACCGCTCTTCTGCATTTTTATCCTCCATATCAAGCCCTTCATTCCAGTCCACCGAATCATAATCCGCTCCCTGAAAAGATAGCAGTTGTTCGAAGTAGTTTTCCATGTCGATGAACTCACCTCCAACAAACCATATATAAATCGTTCCTTTATGCGTCTTTCAAACAATATCTGCGCATCTTCTGAAGATTCGTCTATCTCTTGAATACCAAGAGCTTCGTCCTCTTCTTCACTATCACTATCCTCTTCTTCTGGGATGAATTCATCGTTGACCTGCATTCTCCGGATAGCACGTACTCTCTCTGCCTCCCGTTCTTCCTCGAATTCGCCGAGCAGCCTTCCCAGATTGCCCACCTGTTGCTGCGCTCCGCCTAAGAAACTCTTAGACACCCATTCTTGTTCCTCCTTTGCTTCTTCTTGTCCTCGTCGCTCCCGCCCCTGCCACAGTGCCGGCCATGCATTTCGGGCGACTGTGAAGCTGAGACACCTCGGCCTTGATTCCGTGAATTTCAATCTTCGATTGCGTATCTCAGTAATCAACGTTCGCTGTTTCGGGGTTGTAACCAGTGAGAAGCGCTGTATTATGTGAGGAGGTAGCTGGTAGAGATGTCTCTTCAAGAATTCGATAGGAAATACACTTGGAATAGGATCGTAGTCTTTGGGAAGACCAAGATAAGATAAAATTTCGGAATCTTGAAAAGTGAACTGCATGTTGACGTTGGAGGGCCACAGTGTTGATGAATTATCTAGTACATATGATTAATCTGGCAAGTGGATGCTTCCGAATCAAACAAAGATAAATAACGAGTTTCCTTTGACCACCGCTGCAACTAACATTTGCTATGATCTATTCAAATGAATCTCATCATGATCTACAACCTTCACCGCCTCGAACATTTTTCTGTTACTGGGACTGGTGTAGACTCAGTTTTTCAACCGTGGACGAACTTACTTCTCATGTCAGACATAATCACATCTGGAAACTTCAACCAATGAGCAAAAGAGAAATCACGCGCATGAGAAGGGAGGATGCAGAGGTGGCCCAAAGCATGTCAGACTCATTAGGCAGCTCAGTGCTGGTGCACCATCACAAAGGTGCGTCGGAACAAACGCCATCTTCGCCTGTAGTGCACAGGGTTGATTTGCATCAAGGCTCTGCTATGCCGCAGACTACTCCTACAAGACGCGAATTCTCAGACTTCGCGCAGCCATCTTCTCCATCTATTACGTCTCTTCCGCAATCTCCAGATCTGAGCACGCTCTCCCTCCGCCCAAATCTCATGGCTCAAATTGACGCCTTTGATCAGCGGCACAGTAGACTTCTTGAAGTTACTCAGGGAGATCGCTCTCCGCTCTTGCATCACTCTCACTCTCAGTCCTCAAGCTCGTCGCAAGATGCAGTCGAGCGACAGCTCACACAGGATGAAGAAGCAGCTGAGCAGCTGGAACACCGCAGCCCCCGGGTCACACCCCAGAGCAACAGAGGGAGAAGCTTCCATTCTGGTACACTTTATATCTCGCCGTCTCCCCAACGCACTAAACCAAGGTCGGCATTCCGGTCTCCACAAAGAGTCATCTACCCGCCGCAAGTCTCTCAAGAGACTTCTAGTTCGGGCGTTTCCCAGAGTTCTGATTCATGTCCTCTTGTACTTCAGACGCAGGCACCATACCAGAGCCAGTCATACAATCTTTCACTGAGTCAGGCATAGCCGACATGTACCGCATATTTTTTGACCAATCATGTATTATTTTGCAGATACTCCTTCGACGTGATAAGGCAACGCCTGAACATGAATGAGCAAACCGTAAATATATGCGTGCGCTAAGTTATTCCGCCGGTGGTACTGGTCTGGACACACTCTAGTCACCCTATACCCTTCAAGTGTTCTGTTAAACATCGCTCTGCGAAAGCCTTTGAGCTCATTCAGCAAGATGCCATCTACTGAGCGTAAAACTCACCTGGAGATGTACTGTATGCTACGTCGCTCGTCCTGCCTCTGCAACAACATTAGATAGATCCTTCGCGCGTTCGCCATTACGCTCAGCATATGCATAAGACCGTCTCTATATTTTCATGACTTGTGGCGTTGATCGAAACGGTGCCGCCGCGCGGGGTTATCCGAATTCGGTGCGGGACGACATTCGATCAATGTCATTTAGCATATCTTCCTCAACAATCATATTATCACGAGCATCTACGTCCAACCAGTGCATTGTCGTCGTGCACCTCTCACGAACATGAGCTCTGAAGATTCACAGTCACCAGACAAGGGCACTGACCGCCTCGCAGTGGTCAAACAACTCCCTCCTGACCTCCTTCTCATCGTCTTCATTCACGGGTCAGTGTACACTACAGAAGCCGCATCCCTATCTAACGACTTGTAGTTTCAAGGGTACGAATACAACATTTCAGAACTTTCCCTCAAGGCTCGAGCATGTCCTGAAGGAAACCATCGACAGTGTCAAAGTGGAGTGTGTGCTGTTTCCCGCATATGAGGTTAGGCCATTCTCTTCAAGTCACTCTGCCATTTGGTGATTGACCAGGAGTCACGTAGACGAAAGGACAATTGGTCCGTGATAGACGCCCTATTCTTGCACGCCGATGCAAACCTCCCTTCAGAATGCCGCAGTAGAATATTTCGCCGACTGGTTAACTAATCTAACCATACAGAGGGAAGTTGCAGATGGAAATGGGGGAGGTGCTGGGAAAGCCAGGATTGTGCTATGCGGTCACAGGTGAGCAGGACATGATGGTTGCAATCCCATTCATTCAAGTCCGTCAGTATGGGAGGGTTGGTTGCTGCCGATGCTTTACTGGCGTTTGTGAATTCCAGACCAGACAAGAAGGCTCCACTGTGGCCGAACATCATAGCATGCATAGCTTTCGACACTCCTGTAAGCTGATCGACTGTTACATGTGTTCCAAGCTTCTAATTCTTGACAGTACCTTGGTCTTCACCCGGCTGTATTCAAAAATAGCGCGACCAAGGCTGTGGAATACGCAAGCACAGCCCGCACTGTTGTTTCTGATGCGTTTTCATTGTTTGGCAAGAAAGGTGCAACATCGACGACCGTTCCACAACAGCCCCCTCTTGCAGCTATAACAGCACCCCCCGCTGCAGAAAGTGGTTGGGGGAAATGGGCTCCTGCAGCATATGCCGTAGGTGGAGCGCTGATGGCTGGTGCAGTCGCTGGGACAGCATACTACCGCCGGGACGACATTGGTTCTGGATACAGTTGGGCTACTGATCACATGAAATATGTTCGCAACCTCTGGGATGAGGAGGCATTGCAGAAACGTCTGCAAGATTTGATTGATACACAGGCACATCTTGGTGTTGTATTCCGGACGTAAGTCCAATGCATCTCGCGTTCCTTTGGTCTCTTTCTTAAGTTTTGGTTTTTCTGCAATTTCAGCTTTTACACTTTAATGCCACCACCTCCACCCTCATTCTCGTCGCCGAGATCGTTCGCCATTCTTCCTCCTCGGATGTCTCCCATAGCTGCGCATTTTCTTCCCGCAAGAAATACACAGGCTGCAGATGAAATTCAAGCGCACACCAACATGTTTAATCCCAGTTCTAATGATGGCTACTACCAGTTAGGACTCGAGACGGCGAAGATCATTCGTGAAGCCGTCATGTCAGCTAGAGGCATTAAAGAGGATGACGATACTGAGGCTCGGAAGGATGTTGAAGTTGCTGGTGCAATGGAGGAGACGTTGTCCGATGAGATGGGAAGCCGTTGTCCGCAAGGGTGACAAGTATTCGTTAATGTCGAACATATAGCTCTAAACTATCAGTCTGCCTGGGCCTCGTCGGATTATTGCTGGAACTTGAGCTGCATAGCATATGCGTCCTCTCCATCTGCATCTATAAAAAAGCGATCTAATGACCATACGATGAACTTGTGTGGGAGACTTACAGTACTTCTCTTCGATCTTCTCGACGGTAAACCCCAGCGTGTCACGATACAGGCTTAGTGCTGCACGATTCGACTTGCGCACGTGGAGCGACACGAATGCCGCACGGTAGATGGTGCTCATCGCCTCCTCTGAAATCGAAGCAACGCGTCAATCATCGTTCTAGTCTGGAAGAAAGAGCAAATTTACGCGATTGAAGCATCAATTTTTTAGCAAGCCCAAGTCGACGATATGATCTCATGACAGATATTGAGGTGACGTGCCCATGCGGAACATGGTCAGACGCAGATTGCCCATCCTGCTCCTCGACCTCTTCCCTGCCATTCAATTTAGCCTAGAGCGTCGACTGCGAGAGCGGTTTGACGCACATTTTTGCCAGGATATAACCGACAATCCGTCCATTGTGATCCTCGGCCACGTATGAGAGCGAAGGCCAGGATAGCGCGTGATATAGATCTGGCCACAAGGTGCTGTCAACTGGCAGGAGAGAGGAGAGGAAGACATACAATATTTCATTGTATAATTCTCGGGCAGGTTGTGTAGATTGCAGGCTTGCATACCTGCGAGATCTTCGACCTGGGTGAAAATGAGCAAGCACCCGTTCATGAAAGGTTGCCAGCGCGTACTCTAACTGCACGGATATTCATGTCGGAGTAGATTTCCTCAGTTTCCTGATGGTGTGGTAGAGTAGAGGGAGCAAGTCTCGACCGAAGTTCTGGAAAGGTGTTATTGTTGCGGCTATGTATTATTTGCGGTCGTGAGACTTGCCAACTAGCCAATCCACCTGTTAACCAAGAACAATTCTGATTCATAGTGCATCCTACACAATCACTAAACCTAAACGACCCAGTAATAATCGATACAGGCAAAAGAACAACAACATCAGTAATTGGAGTTATGGGTAATAAATATTCCGGGTATGGGAAGTGGATGGTTTAAGTGTTACAAGGCGCAAAGCGCTAAGTTGCGTTTTGAGGGAAGAAAATATAAACCGTTCAAGTTCGCTATGAACTTGGTGAATCTGCGTCCTACAGACGTCGGGCTGTTCAGGGCTCATTTAGCGAGGCTGACCACTACCTCCATCGCCAGTGTTATTTACGTTCCCTTGGGCCCAAGGGTTTTGGACATTTGGCTCGGAGGCCTGCCCGTTTGACGACGACCCGCGACCGAAGAAGAAATGTTCCGCAGCGTGGAAGGTGTTTCGAAGGCTTCTCCTGACGCTCCGGCCTCCCCCTCCAGTCTCATGAGCCTCTGTCGAAGGACTGAAAGTAGCCTGAACAGAATCATGTAAATCCTGGCTGCTGGATGAGGTGATATTATACAAAGGCTCAGTGCGCATGGGTGGCCATGGCACAAGGTGGTCATTTGACACGGCGGCAGGGGCAACGAAGTAGCTATTCGCCGTATCCGTCCGGTCCGTCCCTAAATCACGACGTTCGGAGTTTTGTTCATGGCGGAAGTCAAAATTTGCTGAGTGCATTACTTGAGCGATGCCCTGGGTCGAAGGCCCGGCTGCGGCATTGAATGCTGTCGGTGAGGTAAAACTATGTCTTGCCAATTGATGAGGTAGTGGAGTGACATGGTCCATAGCATTATGCTCTGTGCCACGGCCATGACCTAATTCCGCAAAGTTGTAATCGGGTGTTAGAGCGCCATTACTTCGAGCAGAAGCTGATTCTTGATAAGTGCGGAAAAAGCCCGCTCCGCTCGACTGGGCTGTGCCAGCACTGCGATTAGATGCGTCGCTCTGACTTGGGGAAGTGGAGGCCTCAATAACGGGCTGGTATCCAAAGCCACGAGGTCTTCTCGAAGCAGGATTGGACGGCCCCACAATGAACTGTGGATTAAGAGGCGGCAGCTGAACGTGAGGAGAGAATGCTGCTGGAGTTGAGACAAAGGGGGCCTGGCCTGGCCGCAAGGTCATATCGCGCTGCATCGCAAGTTCAGGATGTCGTGAGACAGGGGCTATGAAATCTGGACGCAAGCCACGGAGGGTAGACGGGGCTGGCTGAGGTGTGTTGAAGTGGTACCTTCCATCGTGCATAAAGTCTTCATCAAGATCACCATCCATTCCCCCCTCCATATCCGCATCCAAATTACCTTCGACAAATCCTTCGTCAAAGTCGTCGTCGTACTCCGTCTCATCATCGTCGGCATTCATGTCTTCTGTGATTGTGTTGAATAAGTCGGTCAAAAAGCCTCTGAGTTTTGCAACGCCACTGCCCGAGTAGACACAAAATGCCATCCTTTGGCTCATATTGAATTCCTGAAGGACTATTAACCACTGGTTAGACGTATTATCTGCATGACTGACCTGTGGAGGCGGGCGACAGAATTGCTGCAGCTCTGGTTTTCTGAAAGAAGGAATTCCCGTCAAGCTCAGATGAGTGAGCTTGTGGAGCTTCTGCAACAGAAAGTGAATAGCCATGACGGATATTTGATCACAATAGGATAGATGTATGCGTTCGAGAGTACTGTGCCGCTCAGCTAGAGCGTATATTGCCTCGTCTGTCAGATTGCTGACACGCACAAGGCCAATTCGTCTGAGTTTGGGTAGGCTGGAGAGCTCGAAGACGGACATATCAGTCAGAAAAACGCAATCTGTTTTGCAAAATCACATTACATTCCATGGCAAACAAAAGAAGAAAAAGGACGCACTGGCAAAGTCAACATAACGCAAGCGAGTGCAACAGCGTGCGAGCGTCTTAATCGAGCGGTCTGTAATCATGGCCGCATGTCCAAGATGCAAGTAGTGCAGATGCTTGCCAAGAAGGCAGATATTCTCCACAGTTCTGTCCGTCAACTGGATGCATTTAGAGAGAACGAGGTTCCGGATTTTCGAGGCATGGGAAATTATCCCTTCGACAGCGTCATCCGTGATCAGAGCGCATCCCGTCAAATCTAGCATACGAAGGTGGTCCAATGGCCTTTGAAGCTCCAATGGCGGAAGCTTTTCAGGTTGACTCTGAGGAGCAGTCGGGAAAGGATTGTTCCGCGGTATGACCTGAGGCTTGATTGGGGCTGGGAAGGCGGCATCAGTGAGCTCGACGCACTGTGATAGCCTCATTTCACGCATATGCGTAGAGTAGGCCCATATATCGCGCACAGAGATGTCGGTAATGCGCTTGCAATTATTCAAATCGATTTCCAAAAGGAGAGGGCATGATTTGGCTAAAGTTGAAACAGGTCCATCAGTAACCTGATCAACGCCACTAAGCTTTACGCGACGAAGAAGGGGACAGTTGGATGCCAGCGCATATATGCCAGCATCGGTAACCTGTCTACATCCTGCGAGATTAATCCCTTGAAGGCGCTTGGCAGCTGATGCCAGGCCGATGATGACCTGATCAGAAGTTTCGATCACGCCTGTAAGGTCAAGGGCGACCAGATTTTGGAGACAAGGGAGTACGCGAAAAAGGGCGTCTTCAGAAATGGAACTGCAATTTACGAGAGTCAAACGCTCCAAGTGGTCACACTGGGCTAAGCGGGAGAAAAGGGCATCTGTGAGGTCGGCACCGAGGAAAAGGAAGTTGAGACGGCGGATGAAGCGGCTATAAGTAAACGTTTGGTCCCCACGGCTAAGGACCCTCATCATTTTGACGAGGGTAGAAAGCCTAGTGAAGGTAGGGCGGTGCCACAGAAGCTCAACTGAGCATTCGCACCACGAGCGTGAGACGACCAAGGAATGATAGAGATCCCGGGGGGTGTGAAGATGCTTCAATATATGAATGAGGACCTCTAGAGGGAGTTGAGAAATGGGAGAGGGGGAGACTATGGAACCATCGTCTGATAGGTGGTGGGCGCGAGAAGCCCATTGAGCGGGTGAGATGACGGAGGAACCATGACCTCCCAAAAGGAAAGACTTGTTTATATCATCGTCGTCATTCTCCGATAGAGAGGTGGTAGACTGCGAGGGTGAATCCAAGCGATAGAAGACTCTTGAAGTCCTGGCTGGTGGCATACCTGGGCAACAGAACAGAATCAAAGTCAGCGCTGTGCAAAGTCGAAGGAAGCCTTTCAAGGTGATGGGAACCTGCTACTATAAACGGCATCTGACTAATTCTAGGTCATGGCACGGCCCGACTTGGGCCCTATCAGAGAAATGACATATATTTTACGAATTATCTTATCTGCTCTACTTTACTTTATTGGCGTTAAACTATAGAAGACTCACCCCTACGAAATTGTATTTTTATCTTATTTTCTCACACTCCACAAAGAGTTGCTATTATTATTGCCAATCACAATAAACAAGAATGATCCATGCTTCCACAGTGTGTTTGGGATCTTTTGATCTTCTTTGCTGTAAGTAACTTAGCGCGCCACTTTTGCTGCATGTAAACGTGTTTCGTCGCCGTCGACCGACACCCTGATACTCACTCTTTCATGATACCTAACAAGTTAGACAAATTTGTCTCTAATACCGTTTCCAAGTCGAACATTGAACGCCCCTCTCCCCCTGTACCTGCCCATTCCCGTTTCTTCAAACTTCCTGGAAAATTCAACTTCAATGATCCTCCTGGTAGCCCCAAGGCTTCCTCTAACAGATCTACAAGCTCATTCATAATATCTAATCCCGATCTTCCTCCTTCTGGTCCAGCTCATTACGCAGCCCGTCGAGCTTTGTGGCTCACTCCCACAAAGGTCCCTCGTCACTCTCCTCCTTCCTCATCTCGTCAGAGATTAGAGCATATTCTCAGCCAGCAAGGTGCTGTCACTAGTGAAAACGCTTGGAGGGATGGAATAGAGAAAGTTTGGAAGGGTCTTGTAAATGGCGGGCGTTTGAAACGAAATCTTCCCCTGGGCCTCGTGGTGGGTCCTAGATAAGCTCGAAGTGCTCCGTTATCAGCTCACTTCTACTCTTTCTCATCGTTCAAGATCAAGGTCATACACGCTGGCTGGCTTAGAGATCCGGAGACTTGGCCATCTGGCGCAGTAGCGCCAGATTCAGACCAGGATCTTGTACCAGACCAGCCTGGGTCTTCTTTATGTCCAGTTGACATACCCCCATCCAACCTTACCTCATCCGATACCATCTCTTAAGAAGGAGTCATTCCTGAGCTCGATCATGAGATCAATCCTTGTCATAGCTACCTTCTGAGGTGTAAGGGGAGTGTTGTATGCTCGTCAATATTCTTGTAAACGGATCGTATTACGCATTCTCCAGCCAGAACCAAATCAGAGCCATGTATTAATTGCATTCTACTCTTTACCATCCAATGATTACACTGACATACATGCGACATTTTGAGAAATATGCAAGGTAACAGCTGCCGAAAAATATACTGGCAGACGACTGATCTATCATGTTTACCCTGGACACGTTCAAGTCCGCGATGGAGGTGAGACCTGCAGTCTGTTCTTCAGTAGCTAGTTGACTTGTGCGTAAAACACACACACCAATATAACGCCATCTCCTCGAACGAACAACATTTCCATTTTTCTTTTAGCCACCTAAAATGACATAGCTAACGACCAGCTGCCTCGGCATCAGACTTTAGAAACTTACTTTGACTGTCTCATTTCCTTCCAGAGCCCCCTCGATGGGCTCTACGATCATGATAGTTTCTTCGACATCACTCAGAATGAGATTCATATGGCCATCATAAGCCTGTAAACCAAGATACTTCAGTACATGCGAGCTTATACAATACATTGAATCGACGCACATGAAGCACGCCTGTCAATTCACGATCCCCCCTCAACTTCACGAAAACACGTTCGCTTAGAGATAATCTGATGAGGTCGAATGGCTCCTGGATGCCCGACGATGAAGAATCCATTGAAGCGTAGGTGGGATTAGGTAAGCAGTAGGTTGTCTTTCGAACTCAGATTTGCTTGTGAAGTCCACCTCGTCTTTGGCAGAAACACCACAGCGAATTCGTCATGCCGGTATGTTGTATCATTTTACCCGTGCAATAGTTACTAACCGCAAAGTAGAAACACTACTGTGATTATTGTGATGTTTTTCTGACTCACGACTCTGCTTCAGGTGAGTTACTTTCTTGTCTTATAGACTTCCATTCTGAATCATTGCGTAGTGCGCAAGGCTCATAACAGCGGAAGGAACCACCTAGCAAACGTCAGAGACTACTATGCATGTGAGTAGACAGTGTGTTTTGTAACCTGAAAGTGTACTAATACATGACTTCAGCCCTTGGTCACGACAAAGCACAGAGCATCATCGATCAGATCACTGCGGCGTATGAAAGTGGAGGTGGACCTCCACCGGGAGGGTTTGGATTCGGACCTCACCATTTAGGTGCACCACCCCCTCCAGCGTTTCCTCCAATGGGCTTTGGTGGTCCTCCCGGGGCATTTCCACGTGAGTTGTGATATGCCTGTTGATTGCCTTCGAAACCGACTTTCTTTTCAGCTCGTCCTCCTTTCCCTCCTGGAGCCTTCCCACCTCCAGGCATGATGGGACCCCCTGGCGCCCTACCACCTTTCCCTCCTAATGGCGATGCAGCAATGGGTCCTCCAGGGAGTTTCCCAGGTGGTGCGTTGTTCTCTCATGGCATCAATAGTTTGAGATTAAACAATCAATAGGTCCTCCTCCGTTCCCTCCTAATGGTCCCAACGGTAGTGGCCCACCTTTAGGTGGTAGCATGCCACCCTTCCCACCACATGGTAACTTTGGGCCTCCTGGCGGTAGTCCTCCGCCGCCAAACCAGAACGATGGTCCCAATGCCGTACCAGGTGGTATTCATCCTGACAGACTGAGAATGATGAGTAGCAGGTAATTGATGTTTTCTATGGTTGGACGTCAATTTTGTGGTAGGTTGCATGTTTCCCAGTATGTTAGAAGGTAAACAGTAGCTTTCCTTACTTCCTGCGTCTTCTAATATGTCTGCAGTTTGCTATGTCAATCTACCAGTTTTATCCGACATTGTGAAAGTAAGCTTATGCCACAAATTCTGATGGAGGGTGAGAATGAGGTGTGGGTGCTACAGTAGCAACGGCAATTGCTGATGCCGAATCCTAATTTGCTGACAAATACTCTCTCCGAGCTAGAGAGCCTTCTACGCCTTTCCACCGCAGTGACTCAACTAACTCAACGCACTTATGGTACCGCAGTATACATGTCACATCAGATTCAGTCCTCACATACTATATCTATGTCATCACAATTCGACATTCCTAGGTGCGCGTTTTCCTGTATCTTACCATCCTTTATATATCACTGGATTTTAGTTGCATCCCTGATCTCACTGGTCAGATATCCTGCGAGGATATTCGCCCAGTAATCGGTGGATCTGGGGATGTCTGGAGGTGTAGGTGGAATCTGCCTACTGCATCTCCCCGACGATCTGCAATCATTAATCCCGATGATCTCCAAGTGGCGGTCAAGGTTATTAAACTATACGATATCCGCGACCTCACCATAATTATCAGGCTGAGACAAGAAATCAAAGTATGGGCAAGACTTCAGCACGAACATATTTTGCCTCTGCTAGGTCTCGTTCGCGGCTTCCCCGGAAGTTCTGTACCTAGCCTTGTATCACCTTGGATGGACAATGGAACCTTAATCGACTTCTTGCAACGCGGCAATGCCATAACCTACTATGAACGTTTTCGTCTGGTCAGTATTCTTCGTTGTGATTATCCCAAATATAAACGAATCGAATTTATTCATGTCTAGCTGCAAGATATTGCCTCGGCACTGCAATATTGTACGTCTACTTCATCACTTAGGCGGCCTCGAATTGATTTATTCCGACTAGTGCATGTCGCCTCAGTGATCCACGGAGATCTAACTTGTGTAAGTTCTCGGTTAATCTGCGTACACGGGCATCCAATAATTAATCTGGCCGTGTCAGTATAACATCTTGATTGACTTATGTGGACGTGCCTTTGTAACGGACATCGGGGCTTCAACATTACTAGGCGAGATCACAGAATCAGAACTTGACCTGTCCCCTGAAGGTGGTATTTGTTGGTTGGCGCCTGAGTTGTGTTATACGGATGATTTGATAAAGGATCATGAGAGAGACGAAGCTGCAATTTCGTACTCTATCAGAGAACAACACAAAAAAAGACCTTTCCCCACGTTCAAAAGTGACGTGTGGTCTTTCGGTTGCAACATGATCTATGTAAGCAGCATCCACCCATCCATCGACATTCACACTATCTAACGAAACATCTTAGGTACTATCTGGACGGCTACCATGGTCCGAATTGCGAATGGAGATGAACATATTACCAAAGCTGCTTTGCGGTGATGCACCACTACTCCCGCCAGAGATTAGTGAAGAACAACATTTATCTTTCCTCAGACAATGTTTCTCTATTCAGCCAGCAGATCGCCCTTCTGCGGATCAGATCCTAGCCTTTTTTGATGGAGAATTGTCGCATTTAGTACTCGAAACGCCGCAGACCGCTGAACCAACGATGGTTGGTCTACTTCATTTATTCGCATTCGCATTTTAAGTTGATTTCCGTTTCAGCATAACTCTCGCCATGGCATACCTGAAGTCATTGCTGAGTTCAACCGACGTGTTTCTGATCAGGTTCCATCACATCTGATCTATGTCCCAGGCATGAGGTTGATCGCCCGGGATGAACTCGCTGCAATACTGAAACCAGAGAACATCACGGAAGACGACATCTCTAAATCTGGCGGATGGTCGAGGCAGTCTGCCATAGAGTCCAAGGTGGTCCCCAATTTGCTCAAATATGCCATTCTATCACACCGATGGGGAAAATCGGAACCGACTTTTCAAAACTTGAAATCGGGAAGACGTGAAGGTGTCGGTTATGAGAAGTTGCGCCACTTTTGCGCAAAAGCACAGGATCATGGCTGTCACCTTGTATGGTCCGATACCTGCTGCATCAACAAGGAGAGCAGTGCGGAGCTCGATGAAGCCATTCGGTCGATGTACAGGTGGTATCGCGATGCTCATATATGCATCGTGTATCTGGCTCAATCGAAGTCATTGAAGATGCTGGGAATCGATGAGTGGTTCGTTCGTGGTTGGACATTGCAGGAACTTCTTGCATCCCCCAGGATGAAGTTTTACGGTCCAGCGTGGAGGCCTCTTACGCGAAACAATAATGACAAAGACGACGTATCAGTCGTTTCTGCTCTTTCACAAGTTACCAAGATTCCTCTGAATGACCTTTGCAACTTTCGCCCCGGCCCAAATCGTGCATGGGAGAAGATGACGTGGGCAGCGAGTCGGAAGACCACTCGTATTGAAGATGTTGCCTACTCTCTCATTGGTATCTTCGATATCAGCATGACGATTGCATATGGAGAAGGAGATCGAGCGTTCAAAAGATTCATGGCAGAACTTATTCAGAACTGCAAGGAATGGCAAATCCTTGTATGGGCAGGCGGGCTCTCCGGTTACCCAACAGAGCCTGCCTGCTATCGTTCAACAAATGCCGCAGTACTTGTGGTGCTCCAGAACCGCCAGACATCGTGGTGGGGAGAGGGTTGCGGTGACTCTGACTTCTCAGTCACAAAGCGTGGCGTGCAGGTCAGACTGCTCATGGTTCCTACCTCCGCTCATGAGAACCTCGGACAGTGGGCCTTCCTTTCCCGCCCTATATATAGCCTCGAGGCATCGCCGCTTGGGCAGCTATTGGTGCAATCTCACTCGTTTCCGCCAGCATCTACCATGGAGTGGGCAATCGGGATCGTTAACTACCATGACCACCGCGATGCTGAGAAAGGGAAATTAAAAGGGGGAGAAAATTACATTTGTTTTCTCTTGAGGCGGTTTGGACACCCTGGCATGGACAATGTGCGCAACCACTGGAAGAGAGAGGTTACGAAGGAGATTTTGACGATTTCCTGTGTAAACGACTTTGAACAAATCTTGGAGACTGTTTGGTTATAAGGTGATGTGGTATTGGTCGCTGGTTTAGGGAGTCACGACCTTGATGTTCTGGTTCTTACAAGAGTAAATAAACTTGACTTCACATGGAACGTCGTTGTAATGCGTCGGTGGCAAAGAAGTCCCAATCCAGCGTTGTGCACTGCACGCATCCTAGAAGTCAATCGTCATAGCGTCTTTTGTTCTTATTTGATCCTTTCCTCAAGCCTCAGCATGCATCCTGAATTGCTATTATCGTTACTCAGAACTCTCCAGCTCCCCTCAGAATTTCGGTAATTTTGCACGAGCAAGATTAGTTCAACTTCAACTTCCGCGGAAGTAAAAAGAATACGACAAGTGTATTACATGTGGAGAGAACGACCAGCAGGGAAAAAGCTCCTCATTAGAGACTCCGTTTACTATCTAATAGATGAAAATGGTCGACAAGGTCAAAATGCCGGAGGACTTACAGACAAGTTTCGAATCGGAGGACGCGATCACTAGTGTCAGTTACATGCAATCCTGCCGAGCGACGAAAACAAGCATAAGTCTCCTACGTTGTGGCTTGTTAAATGTAGGCTGAATCGCTAAAGCATGTGGCTTTTCTTATTGTATCCTTTTTATTGCGTCCTTTCCATTCCATCATATGATGAATATTCCTGCAGTACCATGGGTGTGTCGCCCAATGTGTATGCTCGAGTCTCGCCATGTCATCAATTCGTCCGTTGGAACATAGAACTGCTTGAATCATTATGACAATGCTGCCTAGAGCGAATTGCGAGCCGGCTCCCTTTCGTCTGAGTGGACATAATGAGACATCTCCATAAGTTGCAAGCAATTACGATTATCTGCTCGGTTGACGGCTTGACGGGAGCACTTGGGGTGACAATGACGTTGAATTCTACGATGATGTTGCTCAGAAGATGTATGAAGTCTTGAAATGAAATGGGCTATTTATTGATTGGGTTTGCGAGTGGCATGTGCATAAGGGAGTCGAGTGGACTCAAGTCGGGCGACATCTGAATGTTTGAATCCTAAATACTCAACACTCAGTAGTGGCATGAGCATTAGAATCCTGGGGGTACAGTGATAGTTGTTTTTGCGGACACCTTTAGTGCACTAAAGCTCGAGGGTATGAGCTACTTTAAATTCGATACACTTAAAGTTCGAAGTGAAAACGAGCAACGGGCCGTGACGGAAACTGTGCACCTAAATTCTACGACGATGTTGCTCTGAATGAAAGATGCATAAAGTCTTGAAATAAAATGGGAGATGAGTTGTTTCCTGGCAGCCGGCACATCATGCAATGTCACGCGTCAATTTCAAAGAGTTTGTACGGATCACCACGTGATAAAAACTGCTTTAATTTCCTTTTTTGACAAGCCTCCTTGCCTTTGCCCTGTCAAGTGCTTTGCACGATCATGGCGGTCTCAGCGTCCGACATACGCAGCGCACTTTCTTTACCAAGCTCATTGACACCGGTTCAATCCACACAACAAGCATCCCGAAAATCTCAAGGACAGGTCACCAAGAAACCAGAAGGCATTTCTCGAGAGCTCTACGCACTTATTGGACCCTCCGCACCTTCTCTGGTCGCACATTTAGCAAAGCCTCGCTTGAAGCAGAAACCGAACCTCAGCTCTGGTGGGAAGGTCAAGTGGTAAGTTTCTGGCTATAATCCTGTTTATGTGCTCCATTGACATGGTGTCTGTAGGGAATGGAGGCCTTTTAGGAACAGTGCACGCACCGATTCCCTGCAGCTGGGTCATTGGTCCAAGGCAACTGACGATCCAAATGCCGGTGTGTGCCATAGAACCATCAAAAGCGTATGAATATTGAGATAGCCACTCACAGAATACCTATTTACCAAGTATAACGTGCAATCACCATCGTTCACCTACTCACAAGATGAATACACGCATTTCCTCGAAGGTAAGCTCACGCTTCAATTTAACTGCGCTTAATTATATTTGTTGCAGACAAAGCCTGGACAAAGGACGAAACCGATTATCTATTTAGTGTTGTCCGAGAGTACGACACGCGGTGGTATGTGGTACATGACCGCTATGAGTATCCAAACGGCCCTACACGTACTCTCGAGGTGATACACGATGCCCTTCATAACTATGCGGTACTAACTCGCAACAGGAACTCAAGGACCGATATTACAGCGTTTGTCGAAAACTCATCCGCAACAGACCCTGGGCAGGCGACGAAGCAAGTAAAGCCCAGCTTCTTAATAGCTATCAGTTCGATAAAGGTTTGTGGCCTCCGTGTCTTCGTATTGAGAAAGCTAATAAGGAGCGTTGGTCGCGTCCCAGACCGCGAGAGAATGCGGAAAGACTATATTGCCAGCCTCGAGCAGCGCACACCTGAGGAAATTGCTGAAGAAGAGGCACTATTCATCGAGCTGAAGCGGTTGGAGCAGAATGAACGCAAGTTCAAAAAAGAGCGTGATGACCTTCTCCGCACGTTGCTTGGCATTGATTCTGGACTACCCGACATAGTCGCTGAAGAAGACGGACCTTCTGCTCTATCTGCAGAAGGATACAAAAAGAAGAAGAAGAATGCAAATGAAGTCGATATACCCCCTACGCCATCTAACATCATCTCTCTAGGACCGCCACCTCCTAAGAGGGCTCAGTCAGTGAAGTCAGCAGCTTACGGTCCGTCGAGCTTTAACATGAAATACCATGCGCAAATCTCATCCTCCTTTTCTAGATGCGCAGCATTGCATTCTCAGGGTCGAACCTCCCCCGTCATCGATCACGAAAGTCACCCACGTACCCGTGCACCTTCGCTCCTTCAAACTTCCTGCACCAAAGGCAACGATAGCGCCTAAAGTTACACAAGCTCTCGCTGAGCTGGGAATAAACCATACACGCTTGGTCATGCCTACCCGTGAAAACTGTGCAAGACTAGAGTCGCTGATTGAAGCGAGCACTGCACTGATTGATACGAAGAAAATTGTAGATCGCGTAGAGCAAGATATTCGAGTGTTGAGAGTAAGACTCGGGAGGCAGAGTGAGGGACCAGAGGAAGATGGCAAGGAAGGAACATCGATGGAGGTTGATGGAGCTGCAGCGGTGGATGGTGAAGGCGAATATAAGGTCGATGGCAGAGCACAGAGTATCGTCAGCACGCGAAGCGGGCGAGGGCGCAAGCAGGTTTGTCATTCTTCTAAGATATGGTTGATGTCATCTAACTTAAGGCTCAGTCACGCCGATCAATATCCGTGTCGTCCATTGATACTTCAGCATCGGCGCGAGTTGGAAAGAGACAGAAGCGGGGTTGATGATGTACATGAGATGTTTGTTATAGATTGATCATGATAACAATCAATTCATGTAGGCTTGACCACTTTATTTACAAGAAATAGATGTGATAGATGGGCAATAGATATCGAAAGTATGTCTATGTCTCCGTGAATCGCAACACAAAATTGACGATGATAGCAACTGGAAGTGAATGAGGTCGTGTCAAGTTCATAGAATAACACTATACTCACTGAGCAGTGCGGTGCATAGAATAGTCTGAGTTTAGACTGTTTAGTTGGCTAGGAGAAACATTTGCTGAGAACTCACAGGGCCGAGCCGGTCGTCATATGGTC
Source organism: Rhizopogon roseolus (assembly GCA_930272055.1). Classification (NCBI taxonomy): domain Eukaryota; kingdom Fungi; phylum Basidiomycota; class Agaricomycetes; order Boletales; family Rhizopogonaceae; genus Rhizopogon; species Rhizopogon roseolus. Next base: position 77,120 of record CAKNEV010000031.1, read on the forward strand.
CACGCCCTCCCTTGCGGATAGAAGCAGCCCTCCAGTGATACGTATACAGCGCATATATCATGACAGCCATAGCTTGAACCAATCAATGAAAAGTAACTGAGATTGTGATCCAAATTGAATGCTCACCGACAAGAGAGAACATGGCTGCACTAATCTTGCCGACCTGTGGAGTAGAGATAATTCAATACATCAGATCTAGTGATTAGATAGACAACTGGACTGGCTAACGGACCTTGTCACCGAAATTCAGCAGCCCAACCGCAAGACCACCGAGGACAACCGTGAAATGGAGCCATGATAAGAAAGTACGCTCGTTGGCGAACGATACTTTTGGCTCAACGCGCACTGGGAGAGCAATACGCTTTGAAGCCGTACGTTGCAGTAAAGGTTGGGTGGACATCAAAAAACTAGCGCTACGGAGTGGTTGACTTGTTGAATAGCAATTCAAGCTCACGTCAAATATTCCCTAAAGGGGCAAAAACTTTTGTTTTCCGTACAAGAGTGAACTTTAAATTTCATCTATCATCTGTTACATATTTAATCATGCTCTATCTGCCTGATTTTAGTGGACGCTTTCCGGTAGGGGCAACTACCTTCAAGCTTGCTGTACACAACAAAGTGCTGGGCACTCCAAAGATATCCGGCAGGCACGGTCACCACGATGAATTGAAACCTGCTCTACAACTCAACGAAGTCGTCTTCACTGCCTATTATCCCGCAGACGTAAAGGAGAACGATTTGAAGAACTTCGGCATTAATTGGCTTCTCCGGTCAGTATTAAGCACCTAATAACTTAAAACTTACCGTTCTAGTCTACCAGTCCATTGCAAGCATCTCTACAAGGATACGCTCACTTCATAGGCAGGTCTCCCACACCTGCGTTGTATATAAATGTTGAACCTTTTACCAGGGATTCCTCTCTGGCTTGTATGGCCCATCATCTATCTCTATGGTGCGCTGTTGAAAGTGCGAATATCACTTATGGAGAGTTGAATAACACAACTTATCAATGGTTGCTATGCTAGATTCCAGTTTACCCAAACGCACCTCTTTTGAGCCAGCGCAGTAAAACTGAGAATCCACCTTGGCCTCTCGTTATATTCTCACATGGCCTGGGTGGTAGCCGGACAGCTTACAGGTATTTCTCTGCCGCATGTACTAAGTTCATCAACTAAGACCTCTCATCCAGTCAATTGTGTAGCCGCCTAGCATCCTCAGGACGAGTGGTCCTAGCTATGCAACATAGTGATGGCTCAGGTCATGCATTCATTTCGTCGACTACTGGACCTGGATTTTATATCCAGGAGAGCGACTTGATGTCAGTGTGTCCGTCGAACCTGTTTTTCATTGAGAGCTGAATCATTTCCCTCAAGTTGGACTTCAGAAACTAATGACGATGACAACACAATGGACACATTTCGACAACAACAGCTGGCTTTTAGGCGACTTGAGATATACCTTGCATTTGGTAGCTTTAAACAACTGATCCAAGATGGTTATCGAGGTTCAAACCACGGCTTACAGGCCATAGACGGGGAATCCATCAACTGGTCTTCTTGGTCGAGCGATGGCAATAGCAAGACAGTTGAATGTAATAAAGACGTCCTCCTAGCTGGGCATTCATTTGGCGGAGCCACTGTTGCAAGTGAGGCATGTTTGAATACTGTGCAAGGACTTACCCTGGCTGAGCAGTTCACGATTCTTTCTACGGATCCGCCTGCCGACGTGTGTGCACCCATTCCTGTGCATAAAGCCTTGATATTAGATCCTTGGCTGGAACCAATCCCTTCGCCTGGCCCATGCCCACCTCCTCATGGACCAGATGATGCTTTGCCCCAGCTGCTTGTCATCAACTCTGAGAAGTTTAGCCTTTGGAAGGATCATTTTGCGCGCTTGATCGGCGTGGTACAAGCCTGGGAGCCCGAGAAACGAAGAGTGCTGACTATCTGTGAGTTTTCCTTGCATTCACTGGCAGTTATGCAGGAGTTTATCTGCGCGGCAGTACGCTCGCAACACACCTCGTTTTCGGATTTCGCTCATCTTCCGCTTTTTGCTCGGAGAGATTCCCGTACATTAATGCACAGGATTGTGGAAATATCAGAGGTGTTTATAGATGGAGATGTAGACGCTTTTGTGAACGAGCGTGCGATTAGGAAGATGGAAATCTGCGTAATCGGAAAGAAGTCGGACGGTTCACCACAACGCCAAATTGTAGGCGACGTTGGGGATGTCATAGCTCACGGCAGTACTGAGTTGTGATTGATCAAATAGAAGTAGATCAACCCAGTTAAGAAACATGACTCGTGTTGATTGTGGCGTTTTTGAATATACCAAGCTTTAGATATAAAACACCTTCGCATCATCGTCTGTACTCGGGGCCCCATTGACTGTATCGAGCACCTTTCTTGTGGTCTTATCTTACACCAGTAGGATCAGTGAGTCTTAACGCGTCCCGGACCATCATCTATGGCTACACCCCAGTCCGACACTGCATCAGACACTTATATCCCCCTCTTCAAGTCTATAGGCCTCACCCAGGCCAAAGCTGCGGAAGCAGCAAAGAATGCCAAGATTGCTAATGCACTTCGCAATCTGATCGTCTCGTACGATCTTACCGAAGCCCACCTGGATGAAAAGCAGGCCACACTCGTCACTGCACTCGCTGGCCAGTTAGTCAAGGCGGAATGTGTAGAACCTAGCGAACAAGGTTTTGCAGTCAAAGCAATCTTGTGCGGGAAACTGAGATCTGTTGATCAAGTCAATGGTGAGTTTTTCTCACTGTATGCTTCCGATGATCAACTAGTGACCGATCATATGTGCAGTTGCTGTCAAGTACCTCGAGACACATCGTGCGCCTATCGACGAGACTGAATTCGACATAGAATGTGGCGTTGGTGAGATACAGTCATTCATGATGTACGATCACTGTACCAATCGCATGTTGCAGGGTTCAGCATTACCTCCGAAGAGTTGTATAGCTCAGTAATGAGTTATATTCGCGAGAATGCCGTTACTGGCTGGCCTAATCTCGGCTCTGTTATTAGTGGAGTCAAGGCCAGCCCATCTCTTCGATGGGCGAACCCCCTTGAAATTAAGAACGCCGTCGAGAAGGCGTTCACGGAAACGTTTGGTACGAAGGAGTCAGTGAAGCCGAAAGCCAAGGTGAGCCACTCCCTTTTGATCCCGTTACTGCTCTTTAATTCCAGGGTGAAGGATCCTAAGAAAGAGAAAGCCCCACAGACAACGGCACCAGACGCCGATCCTAGCTCCAGTAGAAGAACCGTTTTCGAAGAGGGTTTCTTGGGCGCATTGCATAAACCAGGAGAGAATCCCCAGACCAGTACCGCACTTCGCGAACAGCACCTGCTCGCTACCGGCGGACAGGTCTGGACACGTTTCCCACCCGAACCCAACGGCTATCTACACATTGGCCATTCCAAGGCTATCTTCGTGAACTTCGGATATGCTGCACATCATGGAGGAAAGTGTTATTTGCGCTTCGATGATACCAACCCGGAAAAAGAAGAGGGTAGGTATTTTGAGAGCATAATTGAGGTCGTCCGCTGGCTCGGCTTTGAACCCTGGAAGATAACGTACTCCAGTGACTACTTTGATCAGCTATACAATCTTGCCATCGAGCTTATCAAGCGCGACAAAGCTTATGTCTGTCATTGCACTCGTGAGTGTATACATGTTTTCACATATGATGACTATTCGTTGAACGTGGACTAATCCACAGAGGAGAAAATCAAAGCTGACAGAGGCGAAAAGACATCAGCGCCCAAAGCTTGCGAGCACAGAACGCGGCCAATCCAAGAATCGTTGGACGAGTTCATAAAAATGAAAGATGGCTATTATCGACCCAAGGAGGCAAATCTCCGGATGAAGATGGATCTGACGGATGGTAACCCGCAGATGTGGGATCTCACGGCGTACCGTGTTTTGAACGCAAGTCACCATCGCACTGGGGATAAATGGAAGATATATCCTACATACGATTATACACACTGCCTCGTGGATAGCTTTGAGAATATCTCGTGAGTTCTGCAGCGTCCTTGCATCTTGCATTTTCTGATCGTTGATATATTTAAAAATCCAGCCATTCTCTTTGCACCACGGAATTCATTGCTTCACGTCAGTCATATGAGTGGCTCTGTGATGCACTGGATGTGTACAAACCGAGGCAATCAGAGTTTGGTCGCCTTAATCTTCAAGGGACGATCAACTCGAAAAGAAAACTTCTCCAGCTGGTAGATGAAGGCTACGTTAGCGGATGGGACGATCCTCGCCTCTACACCCTGATTGCCCTTAGAAGACGAGGCGTACCTCCTGGCGCGATTTTGTCCTTTGTCAGCTCGTTGGGTGTCTCAACCGCTGCATCCAACATCCAAATTGCGCGCTTTGAACAAACTGTGAGGCAATACCTGGAAGGCAGTGCACCACGACTCTTCATGGTCCTCCGTCCTCTCAAAGTCACCATTGAGAACGTTCCCGAAGACTACCTCGTATTGATAGATAAACCATTCCATCCCAAGAATCCACAGCTCGGATCTTCACAGATCCCTTTTACCCGCACGATTTACATCGACTCCGACGACTTTAGGCTAGAAGACTCAAAAGACTACTTCCGCCTCGCACCTGGAAAGAGTGTCGGCCTTTTCCAAGCACCTTACCCAATTACATGCACATCGTACAAGACTGATTCCGCCACAGGTGAGGTGACAGAGGTATTCTGTCGCCTCGAGAATTCTGGCTCTGCCCCGAAACCCAAGGCATTCATTCAGTGGGTCGCAGAACATGCACCTTCTGGAAGCCCTGTTCGCATCGACGAAACAAGAATATTCCACCCCCTATTCAAGAGCGATAACCCGCTGGCGGCCGTTCCTGACTTCAAAGCAGACATCAACCCTAACAGCATGGAAGTCATCAAGGGCGCGATGGTTGAAGTGAGCTTTTGGTCGCTTGCCAAGCGATCTATCGCAGATGCCCTCGAGGAGGCTCGGGCTAGAGCAGCAACAGCTAAAGCAATGCCGGATGCGGTCGTCCACGACGCAGGCACTCCTGATGTCATGCCGGAACAGCTTGTCGGGAAGGAATGTATACGGTTCCAAGGTCTGCGTGTCGCGTACCTTGCAGTAGATTCTGACTCTCGCATGGGTGCTCTGGAGGAGTCGGATGGTACACCAGGGCGGAGGCAGGGCGATTACTTGGTACTCAATCGCATCGCCAGTTTGAAAGAAGATGCCGGAAAGGGAATGTAAACGGCCTGTCACGTCCAGTTTATGAATACGCTTGACCGATAGATCGGATCCCTGTACCATATCAGAATGGTTAGATTATAGATATCGATGTCTCTGAGTGCACAATAATACATGACTGGAGATGGATTGCAGATGCAGTACATTATGTTGCTACCAAGGCATGAAGATTATAGATCTCTTTGCGTACAACATAATATATGTCAGAAACGTTACCTTCCAATTCCACTCTCCCTCGGCCTGTCTTTCGGACGGCGACCGTCTCTTGTAAAGAATTGGAGGATTGATCTCGCCTTGCCCCAGCGCCACAAACTAGTACACCCTCACCAACCAGTTCAGCCTGAATACCGACTGACGCTAGTCGGCTTTTGAGTGCAGTCAACTTGAGTTCCCCTATCATCGTTGACCGCGGTAAAGCCTGAGGTGGTCGGGAACCTAGTATACGTGGGGCACGGAGTACTTTTGCATCTGGCGCCGGTATCGCTGGTCCCGAGGGTTCCAAAATGGGTATCGTAGAGCTGAAATGGCTCGCGACGCGCCCAGTCACATAACCCACTTCATTGTCTTCGAACTACCAAACATTCATTTCACCATGCACTCGAACTTGGAACAACAAACTTACCCTTGACATTTTAATAGTGCTCAACAGCTCGTCACTCAACGATATCGAGAAACTATTCGTGTGCTGTCCTATCTGCACCGTTTCTCCGGTAGACGGAGCCCATATATCTCTCGTCATGGATCGGATGTTCGCACAGCTTTCGATGAGGGCATCAGCAGCAGCAGACTGCGCATGGACGATAATCTACACCAAGAACGCTTAGCATAGAAAGGCTAGGTCGTGCAAGTACTGACCATCTTTCTGGGATTGACTTGAGGCACGATCATTTTTAGCGCGCGACCATCGTTGAGACCCTCCATGTCAATGTACAGAAGTCGACAAGCAAGCTGTATCTCGACATCTGAAGTGACGAACTTCGAAGGAGGTTCACGAGGGGCCTTATATCAGGCTTGTCAGTAAATGGTTACGCAATTTAACTAAGAATCCTACCTCAGTTTCACCCTCGGCCTGATTTCGCCTTGCCTCCCTTCCTGCCTCATCATCTGCTTCATTTTCTAGAACTTTACCTTTCCTGAGCCACATGCCGACATCAATGGTTTCGCCATACTCGTCCACTCTCCGTTTCTTCTCGACGTAGGGAAACATACGGAAGCGGTGAGTCTGACCGCCAGCGCTCTTGAAGAATGATGTCGCTTTGGATACATTCCCCTTAAGGTAAATATCGAAGGACAACAGCTGCTTCGTTAATCCTTCATCCATGTCAATCCCCCAGTCAGCATCGTCCTCATTTTTGGAAGCCTTTCGTTTTCGCCGTGACCCGTTGGCGGGATTGGAAATTTCATCGACGTCCATTTGACTTTCATCCAATACGCGTTCGACTTCGTCTTCTTCCTCCGAGTCTGAGTCTGACTCCTCGTCGCTCTCATCTTCATCTGCTTCTAGTATACGTTGATTGCGGGCCATAGATGCTTGATGGGCAGCTTCCCTGTCCTTCACTGCCTTCTCTTTTGCGAGGAAGGCTTCCAACTCTGCCCCTTGAAGGGGAACCTTGGAATTTATCTATTGATGAATAGAATCAGAAATGTGTCGTATATAAATCATGCGAGTTACCTTCAATGTCATTGTGCCATCCATCATAACATTATTACCAATTTTGCCTTTACCCCACTCGTCATCCCCTCTCTGAGAGTTATTCCATTTGTCAAAAAGGATGCGCCCCAGTGTACCTTCTTCGCTACGACTAGTCAAGAGAACCACGTTGTCTGGAACCGCAGCAAAATCAGAGAATAGTGATCGTGATGGTCCATGTGAAAGTGAGGCAGGAACGGCGAGTATCAGCTTCGGCTCCTTGGAAGAATAAGTTTGCAGAAGGGATTGGGGATTGGGAAAGAACTCCAGATATCTACAAAGGTAACGTTTAGTCCTCTGCCTTCTAGTTCCAAGTCTCGCCTACCTAAAGCGCAATGCAAAAGCTCCTAGCGCCTCGTCATCCGCATCTTCATCACCACGTCTCCTCCTAGTAGCCCCCGTTCTTCCACTTCCATCAACGCCAACATCTTCTTTACTCACTGTCCCGCCAAGCCACTCCATCATACTTCGAACGAAAGTCAGCATTTCACGGCCGTTACGCGACAATAGACATATAGGATAGTGGAAATTAGAATATTTCCAATGCTGATCAAGCAGCACGAGGAGTTCCAGAAGACGAGTACTCGAGTCACAAGGAAGTAGGACAGATGCACGCGATGGTAATGTTGCACCTATAGCATCTGTTCACCATCAGTACTAACCCGTTCGAGATGGGGAAAAAGGTTCGAACCTAGTAAGGCTGCATCGCGATCCTTTCTCCTACTCGTGACAACATTCGCGCGGTCGGCATCTGTGATAAAGAGATCCGGTCGGGCAAGTGGTTCGAAGACACCACCTGCTGCGGGACGATAGAGGACTGTGCCATCTATATGTCGCTCGCGCATGTGATTCAAGTTTACGGCATAAACAATGGTTCCAGCGGAAGGCGAACGTATCTTCCAAATTGTTCCACCCAATGTGTGTCCTGCTGCGAATGGCGTAATGGTTAGGCCTTGACACTTTCCTGCAAGTTCAGAACATCATTGTTTTGTCTACAACTTACGAAGGTCGAATTACCTTGCAAATGGGTAGGCTGGGAATACCTTAGTGTGTTCACCGCGTCGAATGCTTCGTGAACCTCTTGAAGGGTAGCGACAAATTTCTTGGGCTGCTTTTTCAATTTTGGCGAAGATGGCTCCATGCTCTCTTCTTCTTCTGCGACTGAAGATTCATTGCTTTCCTCAATGACATCAACTTCCTGCTCATCTCGAATTCCTTCTACATCTTCCATTGTTGCAATGCGGGCTGTTGCCTGAACTGGAAGAGTGGTATAGCAAGGCGCTCGAAGATCCCAGTGGCAGTATGCATATGCGTACAGGCCAGAATGTGCGAGGTCACCATGAGATAAGAGAACCAAATCAATATCTGGAGCATACCTAACTTACGGTTAGGTCATGTATTAGGTCGCATTTTAGCAGACAACTCACTTTCTCAGCGTGTCACAATACTCTCTCCAGGGATAAGTTGTCAAATCATCACCCGACTCAGATTGCATTGTTTCGATGTTCTCGGGATTCCAGTCAGGTGAACCGCAATCCAGAAGAATACGAACATCGTCAACTTGCAGCAAGTATGCAAGCGGAACAGTTCGAGATGAATGGGCGGCACCAGAAAGAGGCGTAAATGTAATCATTGGTTCAAACCGTTGTCTAAATGGACCCTCCTTGGTTGAATTGCTCTTCGCAAAAGAGTGACAAGGCAAGTTGGGCACGGCTGTGAAGTGGTGACAAAAAAGGAAGTCGTTTGTTTATTTCTAAAGCCTTTGCACAAACAACAGTTTCATGTCTATTTCCAAATCCGACCTCAAGCTAATGTATGTATATTTGCTAATTCATTCAACTTCTAGGTATCGGTCATTCTAGTTCTCTGGCGCCGGTGATGCGCCTAGAAGTAGTGCGACCGTTAGAACTCCGGAATTTCCAAGAGCAGTTGGCAGCTCAGCACGTTGAGCTGTATATGCGTTATCTACCAAGGGCTGAAAGTCACCTCTGCTCAGCTACGAGCTCGTTGGCACCAGCACGATAGAAATGAGTAACCAGGCAGTGAGCTCGCGATCCACAGTGGTGAGGTAGCCATGGATGATGTTGTAGTACATCAAGCGAGCGTCATCCAGTTCCACGAGGAATCGAGATGGGGGGATACCATTAGTCTATACGTCACCATACTTTGTGCAGTGATCACGCAAAGGGAGAGAGATAGATAAGATTTACATATCATTGCTTCTGATAAGGAAGTCAGCTTCTCGACCAAGGCAAAGCGAACGTGACCAGGAATTCTCACCTATGATATGCGCGTTATGACAGTCTAGATCGTTGCGCGCCAAATTGTATTTCAGCATTCGAAGCGTTGCTGACAGACCAGAAGGCAGATTGACCTCTCAGTTAGCACATAGCATTACGGTGCATGTACACAAGTGACCATCCGCTTAACCTAAGCGCAGGTCACCAGATATCTCCCAAGAAGTAGTTCCGAACGAGTTCAAGCACCGAGATGTATCTTAGATACTTGCTATCACGCGCTGCTGGCGAGTTCCCCCTCGGCCCTTCACCTGCTGTCAGCAAACAAAGCTATAAATAATGAGACCAGGAAACGACTCTCCTCAGCATACCTCGGCCCACCATGTCATTCTCTGATGAAACTCCTTTCAAAATCAACGTCCCTGAGGAGAAAATTGCCAATCTTCACGCCAAACTCGAACTCGCAACTTACCCGGACGAACTGGAGGGTGCCGGGTGGAAGTATGGTGCACCATTGGCGGATATCAAGCGGCTCACGCAGAAGTGGAGGAGTGGGTACGACTGGCGCAAGCATGAGAAGGCCTTAAATGAAGAGCTGCCAATGTTTACCCGCGATATTAAAGTGGATGATTTCGGCACGCTGAACATTCACTATCTTCACAAGAAGAGTAAAGTGATTGACGCCATTCCACTTCTGTTTTGTCATGGATGTACGTGCCAGTGTCACGTGCACCCGACCGATACGTTTTTCTGACCTTCAACGGGCCGGCAGGGCCCGGAAGTTTCTTCGAAGTCACCAAGATTCTGCCTCTCTTGATTGATCCACCCTAGCTTCCACGTTGTAGCCCTTAGCTTACCTGGTTTTGGCTTTTCGGAGGCTCCTCGCAAGCAAGGTTTTGCTGCTACCCATTATGCTGAGGTGAATATTCTTTGTTACATGTTCAACTTCTCGGCTCTTTTTGATATTTATATAGGTAGCTCACAAACTGATGCTCGCTCTCGGGTACAACGAGTATGGTACGTTGCTGCTGTTATAATTGCTCTAATGAATTTTGACTCATTTTTTTCAGTCACCCAGGGAGGCGATTGGGGTTTCTTGGTGAGCGTAATTTCATCGGCAGTAATAACTTTCTGAGTTTAATGTACCCCGAATAGATTACTCGAAGAATGGGTCTTGAGTATGGTGGGAAGCATAGCAAGGCGTGGCACACCAACTTCCCAGTGTATGTATCCTTTTTTTGCTCAAAACCCTACGTCACTCATACGTTTGACTAGTGTCGAACCTCCAACCTGGAGAACTCCACTTGCTTTCTTGGTGGACTTGCTAAAACCCTGGTCTCAAGAGGAGAAAGCAGATTTTGAGCGCACTGAATGGTTCATCACCAAATCAACCGGGTACTATGCTGAACAGACCACTCAGCCGCAGACACTCGGATGATAGCCCTGTTGGTCTGTTTGCTTGGATATATACGGGGCTGAAGAATTGGACTGACGATTACCCATGGTCTGATGACGAAGGTATGAACAGTGTGACTTCTTTGAATTGTTGCTTACCTACTTTGTAATAGTGCTGACATGGATCTCATTATACTGGTTCTCCCGTGCCGGGCCTGCTGCCTCTGTTCGCATTTACTTCGAGGTAGGTGAGGATTTTGGTGACTTCAAGAAAATAGGTCGCGGTCCCGCTATTCCTTGTGGGGTTTCATATTTTCCGAAGGAGCTCATACTTCCGCCCCCAAGGTGTGTTTTTTCCGATTTTTTTTTCGCCCGAAGCTGACATGAGAGTGCAGATGGTTCCGTAACATGAACAACGTTGTTTCCGAGTCCCGCCATAAGTCAGGAGGTCATTTCGCTGCTACTGAGCGACCGGAAGAGCTTGTACAAGACTTGCGTAATATGTTCGGCAAAGGGGGCCCCGCGTTCGCAGTTGTCCCCGGAAAAGCTGGATATGATTGAAGAACCAAGCGTTCATGCCTGTATATTGTTGTGCCTAGTTCTGGCCTAACCATTGTTCGCACCTCATTAGGCTTACTTTGGAATCGTCAGGAGAAAATTCCCTTGCACTACTCTTGCTTACTTTGTATTCCAACTCTTATAGTGTAAGTTATAGGTAACTACATGTGTACGTTAGTCTGAGCTGGGGAAAGCATGAATGTTTGTCACAGTGAAATGCGAGACTTTCCTTCCTGAAAGGGTTTCTAGTATCCAGTAACGATCGGAACCTTCCTTGGTTAGACTGCGGAACTTCGAGACGATGGTCACCAAGTGGTCGGCGTTGCGTGACCAAAAAGGAAGTCAGTCCCACTGCCGTTGTCTGTTTCTGAAGGTACGCAGAATCTGACGACGTTTCCTTGGCACAAAAGTTCAGATAATAAATCTCGTAACTGCGACCAAATATTCTGCTCATTTCCAAATCCCTGACGTCATGTGGTATATTTTAGGCTTGCCTACTGGTGTTCAAGCAATGGCATGGCGTATGCGAAGGGGCCCAGTACCCCTCCTGATTGATCTTTGCACGTTTCCCCGTTGCCCTTGACCTACGATGACAGTCTCTACATTTTCAGCAGCAGTCCATATTACTCCGAGTACGTCGACGTTCTTTTCTGAGCATGTTACTATAATTTATGTCACTGTAGCCGTCATCAAGACATTTTATACTCATGCGAGACGGAGAGCAAGGAAGTTGAAAAATGGAGACATAAAGGAAGAGGCTACCGATGACATTCTCTTTGACGAGTGCGTCTCATCATCGCGTCCAGATTAGTACTCAATGCTCATTAAGTTTATTCCAGAGCATTCCATATCGTCAAATCATTCATTCTTTTAGGCACATTGAACACCGTAGAATCTCTCCAAGCATTGTAAGTGACGCAATCCGTGATTCCCATGTTCTCTATTGATCGTCATTAGTACAAACACTCATGTACCTGCGCCACCGTGGGCTGCTGTTGCCCCTGTGTGCATTCCGCTTCACTCGTGCAACCAGGCTGCAGACATTCTGATACAATGGTTTGGCCCTGAAGACCTTAAATTAGTTGTTGGGGGCAAAAAGTGGTGGCAAGTTCGTGGTTTAGACGGGATCGATGCTGAGTGGATTACCGAAAAGTCGCACTTGCAGCCAGAGAGTGCGCACTTAGATGCTACGAGGAAGTACAGTGAAATGGAGAAGCTCATAATAACGATGGAGCAGTTAGAAACTACAATGGTAAGTTTATTGTTTTGTTTGCACACTCCATGCCTAACGTGATCACAGCTTTACATTCATGGAGGCGGATATTTTTGGGGGTCCATCAGCGAGTACCAATCTCTAATATGTACATTCCTCGCACTGACCATAGTCATTAGATACTCATCGTTACCAAATTATCAGATACGGTATGGTTGCCAAAATTATGCAGGCATCTTGACTCACCCCCTCCAAGCACGTAAAATTAGGGGGCGTGCGTTCGCCGTCAACTATCGGTAGGCGCCGACGTTTTGTTATTGTTCTTCTAATTTCTCTCCCTCCAGTAAAGCACCGCAATACCCATGGCCATGCCCCCTACACGATGTGATCGCAGCATGTGAGTGACTGCTAATCAGTTCCGAAATCGAAATTGTGAGAGTCGATTTTAAGTCTCTCGTATATGCAGATCTTTACTTGATTCATCCGCCTCCTGATGCTCCTCATAAACCTATTCCCCCTTCAAAAATCGTCATCGCTGGCGATTCTGCGGGTGGTGCACTATGTCTCACAATGCTCACTGTACTGCGTGACTTGGGTCAGCCGCTACCATCGGGAGCAGTGCTCATAAGCCCCTGGGTAGATCTGACACACAGCTTTCCTAGTATTCATACGAATACGGCTACTGTGAGTTTTTAACATAGGCACTGGAACTTACTTTCTGATATGACAAGTAGGATATCATACCTCCTCATGGATTCTTGAGTAAACCCTCCAAGTTGTGGCCAATGGAATCAATCATGGAAGATGGGCGCGTTGCTCCTGCGTGCTCTAATCCATTGCCAAAGCCTGATGAGGCAGATACTCTTTGGCCTGATAAAAACGATACAACGAAGCCTTTTCAGGTTCTGCCTACTGACGCTGAAAGGCACAACTGCCCTGCGCCTGCCGGTTACAAGCACGAAATATCGAAGAGTGCTGCATCAGGGGAGTCTGAGGAGGCAACATTGCCATTTGAACGTGGTAGATATGGTATTGTGGATGATCCCGCCGGCGGATTGCAAAGTAAAGATCAGGATCAGAACAGAAACACCAGCACCACGATGCTTATGGATGGCATTACCAATCATTGTGGACGCGGGCCGACCTCGGTGTCCATGATCCCTAATCTAGACGATATCGATCTTTGGGAGCCCAGACCCCCGAAGGTACTAATGAAAAATCCTGGACATACCCCGCTGGAAGTGCGATCACAGATCCAGCACTATGCTACCACAGAGTGAGACACCTCTCAGTTCTGTTCTTAAATTCGTTGACGGTGTGCCTAGGCAGTTGTCGCATCCTCTAGTCTCACCTATTCTTCAGGGCTCGTTAGGCAACCTCTGTCCGTTGTATATCTTGGCAGGTGATGGGGAGGTGCTTCGCGACGAAATCATTTACTTAGCGCATAAGGCAGCCAATCCAGCCGAGTATCCTGCACGAAATGGTGTCCTTAGAGATGGATGGAGGCAGAAAGAGAATGCGCAGAAATTTACTACGCCCACCAAAGTCCACCTCCAGGTATATGATGGTAAGTTGCTCGTTCTACCATCGAGATGGTCTAATGAAATACTACAGGAATGTGTCACGTGTTGACAGTCTTCACCTTCACGAACAGTGTAAGATAGCTATGACTTCATGTCTCAATTGCTGACGAGTCGAATAGGCGAAATATGCTTACCGTTCTATTGCGGATTTTGTGAAACATGTCGCTCAACATTCAGCGGAGCACCTTGATCGAAACCCTTTCCCTGAATTGCATCGTTCACCCAAGCCCCCGCCACTCCCGGCTACAGCTCCAGGGCACCCGTTAGATTCTGCTGGTCACCCTGGTACACTCATTTACCTGGGCAATGAAAGGCAAACTACACGAGAAGTCGAAGTCGGAGAGGTTGAGAAAATGCCTGCCCATGAAGTACCATCGCATGTCGTAAATGACCGCTCAGTGAGAGGTGCTTGGTGCCTTCCTATTGAGTAGCGCTCACTTATTGACAGAGAGACATGTCCAATATCCTGATGATTCGCGAGCGCGTGGATGTCCATGGTCAAGTGCGTGCGATGGAACCGAAAGAGGACATTGCAGCTCTTAGGCTCAGGCCATCAGAGATTGGCATCATTAAAGAAGATACTCTTTTCAAGTGGTTGGAAGGCCAAGAGGAGTGGGACAGGCGTTTCAAGTATCGCGCAACTAAGATAGCCAAGAAAAGGAAGCTTTATGAAGCAAAGGCCGACTCGATTATGAAGAGCGCGAGGGAACAAGGCCTCTTGCTGGTAGGCGAGAGCGATGGCGTGGTGGATATGCCGACAATCGAGAGATCGAGTTCAGTTGCAGCCGTCTCACAAAAGAAAGCTATTCAAGAGGACAGAAGATGGGGACCATTAGATCTGGCGGATGAACGGCCACCACCTACGGCGATCGCTGGAAGACGTGACACAGTGAGTGGACAATGAAACGTCTGTTAAATCAAGCATGTTTATTGACCGCTTCAGCCTGAGGCGCTTGCTCTGCTCAAGAAGAGCATTTACCACACGGCACCAGCAACGCACACGACTATTCCGGGAGTGAAAACAACAGACATTGTCCGCGCTGTATTCGATCCCAGTGACAACCCGTTCCGCCCTCCGAGGCAGTCGGTTTCGGAGCAGCAAGTGCACACTGGTTTACGGTGCGTTCACGGACTGAGATTGTGGCAGTTCATTGTGAGGTAAGCTTGCACGCTCTTTCGGTTGTCCGCACACTAATGAATTACCTCCAGCTACTTTATGCGTAAGAGTTCTGCGAGAACTGGAGATAAGGTTGCCAGAACTGTGAAATTGGATACGTTAGGTAAAGGAGAGAATTCCAGGGTTCAATGATCCTATGGACTAGGGAGGACAACACATGTTTGCTAACCTGTAACTTAGACGTACAATTGTTGGCTGTCAGGAGGCGTGAGAACTTGATGCATTAAGTAAGCGCCATGTGTTTGTCGCACTTTTTAAAACCCTGCGCCCTTTGAGCTTCTGGACTATCACCCCATCGTTGCCTCCCGTTTTATCCCAGTAAGATTTTCGACGCGTTTTTCCGTGTCGCATGATGCTGATATACAATCTTGCTACTCTTCAAGCCTAAATCTTAAGGAATAATGCGTGAAGTCATCTCTATCCACGTCGGCCAAGCAGGTGTTCAAATCGGAAACGCCTGTTGTAAGTATTTCGCCACTTTCCTCATACGAACTACCTTTGCCACCTGATTTTCAACATTCGACACGTGTTAATTCCATGCATATCGCAAAGATTTGACTCTGTTATATTCCGATGCTGATGACTATGTTTCCTTGCAGGGGAGTTGTACACCGTTGAACACGGTCTCAGTGTAATTATCTTTCATACACATCGCGTGGCTTATACTCAATCTCATTGTAGCCTGACGGTCGTCTGGTTGAAGGATCTCCTTCTGCTAATGATGATGGCTTCAGCACTTTCTTCTCGGAGACATCCTCGGGCAAGCACGTTCCACGGTCGCTCTACATCGATCTGGAGCCAAATGTGATCGATGAGGTGAGGACGGGCACTTACAGGAGCCTCTTCCACCCGGAGACGCTTGTCACTGGCAAGGAAGATGCCGCCAGCAACTGTGAGCCCTTCATCAGTATCAATCCGAGATGTATTAATAGTCACCCATGTGCTTTAGACGCCCGTGGTCACTACACTATCGGCAAAGAACAGATCGACGTAGTGATGGACAAGATTCGTCGTCTCGCAGATAACTGCAAGGGTCTGCAAGGCTTCTTTGTTTTCCACTCCTTTGGTGGTGGAACCGGATCCGGTTTCGGCGCTCTCATTTTGGAGCGTCTCTCGACTGATTACGGTAAAAAGTCAAAGCTCGAGTTCAGCGTATACCCCGCTCCAACCATGGCTAACTCGGTGGTTGAGCCCTACAACTCTGTGTTGACAACACACACTACTCTTGAGCACTCTGACTGTTCATTCATGGTGGGTCTATGAGTTGATTTGTAATGCACAATGTTCACATGGGGATCGTGCAGGTCGACAACGAGGCAATTTACGACATCTGCAAGAAGAACCTCAACATCTCTTCTCCCGGCTTTACGAATCTTAACCGACTGATCGCACAAGTTGTTTCATCAATAACGGCATCTCTCCGCTTCGATGGCTCATTGAACGTCGATTTGAACGAATTCCAGACCAATCTTGTTCCGTGAGTGCAGTCCCTCTTACTCATGTCATACATCTCCGTTAATTTGCTTTCTAGTTTCCCGCGCATTCACTTCCCTCTTGCCACCTTCGCACCCATTATCTCAGCAGAGAAGGCACACCATGAGCAGAACTCTGTTGCCGACATGACCTTCTCGTGCTTTGAGACTGGCAGTCAGATGGTCAAGTGTGATCCCCGGGAGGGCAAATACAGTAAGAGTCGTTCTTAATTGTGGGTGATACGTGGCTCACGCGGCTAAAGTGGCTTGCGCTCTCCTCTACCGTGGCGACGTCGTTCCTAAGGATGTCAACACAGCTGTTAGCGTCATCAAAACCAAGCGCACGATTCAATTTGTTGACTGGTGTCCTACCGGTTTCAAAATTGGTATCTGCAATGAGCCACCTGCTCACATTCCTGGTGGCGATCTTGCCAAGGTATCTCGTAGCATGTGTATGTTGTCAAACACTACTGCGATCTCAACCGCATGGAGTCGTCTCGACCACAAATTCGACCTCTTGTACTCGAAACGCGCGTTTGTTCACTGGTACGTTGGTGAAGGGATGGAGGAGGGTGAATTCTCGGAAGCTCGCGAGGATCTTGCCGCCCTCGAAAAAGACTACGAGGAGGTCGGTATTGACTCCGCTGATGTTGAGGAGGCTGGCGAGTACTAAATGCACTTATTTCTCCTTTTGTCCTCGTCCTGGGGAAGTTAGTTCACGCCTATAATTTCTTTACCATTGCCATCATGATTTACGTATACCTCCCTTGATATCCACTTGTCCTCGAGGTTTTCACGACGCACTTTTTTACTGGAACACGAATTTCTTTTTTTGCCTAATCCGTATCGACTGAATGGAGGTCTATACATCAGATAGAGTAAGTATAGCTTACAGTCGCATGGTAAACTTGACTGTTACGGGTAAACATACACTGGGGCGTACTTGGGCCGCATGTTCAAAATGCGATCACAACTGTTCTGGATCCAACGGATTCAGGCTGATAAAATCCTGCCATTCCTCAAATGTATTCACCGTTTGAATTGTTTTCTCTATGAACATTATCCTACTTCCCCCATGATAGTCATTCTACGATCCGGGCGACATCATGATGACATCGTCCCCCGTAATATTTTGGCGGAGCGCCCACCAACCGGAGGGCTCCGCGGGCTGTCCACGATATTCCCATAACGAGAATTTTGTCCATGAAATTTTGATGACTTAAAGTTGGAAAACATAATTGGATTACTTCTGTTTCCTCCCTTCACGATAAAGCAATCTCTTCTTGACGATTCATCATGCGCGAAGTCATCTCTCTTCATGTTGGTCAGGCTGGTGTTCAGATAGGAAATGCCTGCTGTGAGTGCCTTTTGGCGTCGTAAATGAGGATCGTCCTAACGTTAAGCAGGGGAGCTTTACACTCTGGAACATGGCTTGAGCGTACGTTCGTGTCGTCTCGCCAGAGTACGCTGTTGTCTGACATTTCAATGCGTAGCCCGATGGTCGCGTCATTGATGAGTCTCACAAGACTGACTACGGATTCTCCACGTTCTTCTCCGAGACTGGTTCAGGGAAATACGTCCCTCGCTCCCTTTACATTGATTTGGAGCCTGGAGTCGTGGATGAGGTCAGGACAGGTCCTTATAGGTCTCTGTTCCATCCGGAGACCATGGTCACGGGCAAGGAGGATGCAGCAAACAACTGTAAGTCGCAAACTCTTGTATCACCCATCGGCAGCTGACGGCTTCGCCCATCGTAGATGCTCGTGGTCATTACACTATCGGAAAGGAGTTGATTGACCCAGTTATGGACAAGATTCGTCGCTTGGCCGATAATTGTTCAGGATTGCAAGGATTTTTCGTGTTCCACTCCTTCGGTGGAGGTACTGGATCTGGTTTTGGCGCCCTTCTCTTGGAACGTCTTTCTACTGACTATGGCAAGAAGTCGAAGCTCGAGTTCTGTGTTTACCCTGCACCCCAATTGTCGAGCTCGATAGTGGAGCCTTACAACTCCATCCTGACCACCCACACGACTCTTGAGCATTCTGATTGTTCTTTCATGGTTGGTCTTCTCATTACTTCTCTATGATATTGTATTCACTGTGCTCTCCAGGTTGATAACGAAGCTATCTACGACATCTGCAAGAAAAACCTTGGTGTCTCTCTGCCCAGCTTCACCAACCTTAACCGCTTGATTGCTCAGGTCGTCTCATCGATCACCGCATCACTTCGCTTTGACGGTTCATTGAACGTTGACCTCAACGAGTTCCAAACTAACCTGGTTCCGTGAGTCCCATCGTGTTTCCCATGTCAAAAACAGATACTTGAAAAGGCTACAGCTTCCCTCGTATCCATTTCCCGCTAGCAACATATGCCCCCCTTTTGTCCGCTGAGAAAGCCACTCATGAACAAAACTCCGTCAATGAAATGACCTTCTCTTGCTTTGAGACTGGACATCAAATGGTATGGTCGCGTCGTCCTTCCAGTCATAATAACTTCCTCACGTGATCTTAGGTGAAATGCGACCCCAAGGATGGAAAATATAGTACGTGTTTCATGGCCCTTCGTTTCACGTCTCTCATCTTTGGACAGTGGCTTGTGCCTTACTTTACCGTGGTGATGTCGTGCCGAAGGACGTCCAGGCTGCTGTTGCCAGTATCAAGACCAAGCGAACCATCCAATTTGTCGACTGGTGCCCGACTGGCTTCAAGGTAATGTGTTGTACTTAGCTTTGTGTGACAAACTAGACTGATATGCCTTTATTAGCTTGGTATTTGCAACGAGCCCGCTGTTGCTATCCCTGGTGGTGATCTTGCAAAGACCTCCCGTAGTCTTTGCATGCTCTCAAAGTGGGGATATCTGCTGGATCTGTAGACAACTACTGATTTTCATTCGTACAGCACGACGGCCATCTCTGTCGCATGGAATCGGTTGGGTAAGTTGTTTTCAACTCAATTTACTCAGTAGAGTGTTGACGATGCTTCTCAGACTACAAATTTGACCTGATGTATTCCAAGCGTGCATTTGTTCACTGGTATGTTGGTGAGGGTATGGAGGAGGTATGTATACTGTTCGACATGTTCTTCGCTTGTTCACACTTCTTTTGCAGGGTGAATTCTCCGAGGCTCGTGAAGATTTGGCAGCACTAGAGAAGGACTACGAGGAGGTTGGTACAGACTCAGCAGATGCTGAAGAGGAAGGTGACTATTAGATGATCGTCTATCGCGCTTGGGAAAGGCAACGTACCATGTTCTTGCTCTTTTCGCTTTTCTTGCCTCATTGTTCCCTTGCTTTCGCCCGTCTTGCTAATACTTTTTCGCTCTTCTATCTCGGACGTCCTTCCATCCAAAGGATCTAAAATATCATTATATTTGCTATTTGGATCAGTTCAACTCGCATATTTTGATAGTACTTGAATTTTTACCTGGGTGGAATTACCTACAGGTGATTGTTGATTGCGAGAGCCTGAAATATACCCCAAGATTTGACTATAATCCGACTACTCGTGCTATGTGACTGGCTGCTCGACATGCTCCAAGCGCCATCGCGGAAGCATCCATTGATTTCTAACTTGGCTTTCTTTCTTTCTTGCTCTTTCAGGCTATTGTTGGTATATCGCGCGCGCGTTCATGTGGGGAGGAAGAGCCTAAAGGTACACTTGGGCTTCAAGTGGAGGACTTTCTGCGACCAGCGGATCCGGATTATATCTGGTCTCGCAATATTACGGAGACCCAAGTGCGTCGATTACATTCATCTAATCTATGTTGACGACGACATCTACGCCACCATTTGCACTCATCTTCATTGACACACTATGATAGCGGACGTTTTAGCGTGAATACACAATCGACGTCTGACAGTTTTCGCGCACCTAGACAAGTTGTCGACTAGATATGTTGGCTGTTTGGCTTCCATCTGTTCCCTGGTGTGTGATGTGATCAAACCGATCACAGCACACCCAGCGGCGAGACCACTTGCAACGCCTGACGGAGCATCCTCTACGACTAGACCTATAGGACGGTCGGCATCATCTCAACATTGCTATGATAAAACCACTGACACCTTTCCGGTGGAACTCCACATTTTTGTGCACCGAGTAGATATGGATCAGGACTGATTGAAATTGGTCAGTTCTGGGTGATTCGATACGTAACTTGATTTCCTACAAAGGCTTCCCCTGTGCCACATCTTCAGCAGTGACAAAGGCGTCTGGGATCGGGATTCCAACAATCCCTAGAGCAGCTGATGCATATGTACGGGTCGCAGATGTAACAATTGCCCAACATGGCTTAGGATTGTCCTTCCCGGGAAGCAGCTTCGAAGTATGATCAGCGATGAAGAACCACTGATAGGGCAGTTGTAGTATGAGAGGAGAATCACTTCATCTATGATGGAGCGAACTCCAGACAAAAGGGTGATACCCTTTCTACCATTAGCCTTGGATGTGGTTACGATGGCCTCTTCGAACCGTGCAGCTTCTCTCTATTGGCAGATATCTGTATCATGCGTGAATGCAATAAGGAATTGCCTACCTCGAGCTCCTCTTCGGTAGTGACTCCGCAATACTTCCTCAAATTGTCGACAGTCCTAACACCATGCGAACCTATTGGGAGAAGCTAGAGCCACCCAATATCGGATGATTTGCAAATGGGTCACTTACTACTCAAGATCCCCTTAACATCCAGGCCAGGATACGTCTCAGCAAACATCTCCCAGGCTCCGATCACACCTGCGGTCGAATCTACCAGAGTACCGTCCATATCAAACAAGCTGTAGATCATGATATTATTCAAGTTTCTCTCCTAGAAAACTCTTCGTTCACTTACACTGCATCCACATGAAACTCGATGGCGCCCATCTTGCCTAGTTAGCGTATACGATAGAGTCCAGGAGGATATAAAAACGTGTCCATCGTGATGGCTGTCAATTACTCAGCTGTAGTAGTACCGGTAACATTATCCCCAAAATGATTTATTCAATACCGTAAACCTCGTAACACTCCGTCACCCTTCGCGATGTGGTAAATTCACTAAGACATATTTGCTACGATCTTTTGCAATTGCTGAACATGATATTGTGATGGGCCGCATGAAAGTAAATTTTTAAATTACCTATTTCGAGTAAAACAGTCGGATCCAGAGGCATGATGAGGAAGTGCAGATGCCTTAAGATACGACATGTACTATCATGGGTCACCATGGCCTACACATGACATCTTACAATTGACTCCGAGAAATTGTCTAGGGTTTGCCTAGATTAGAGAGCGACAACGTTGAGCGCTAAGTCGACGTGTTGTTTATTTCAGAAGCTGCTACCAAACAAAGCAAGATCTATACTTCGGCGCGGGTTCGCAGTCGCTTGCAACCATGGCTCCTCAACGCCGTCCACATTACACCCAAGAGAACATTGACCAGCAGTTACAACAAATTCATCTTCTTGATCCATCTTCCTCATCCGAGAATCTCGAGCAACTCGGACCTATCATCAAGCAGATTCATGCGAACCGTCAGCAGGAAGCATACCTGCGCAACCTTCAGGCTCTCATTGCAACGAAGGAGGGCGAGATAGAGCGAATATGTGCAGATAACTACCAAGAATTCATCTCCTCCGCTTCTACTCTTTTCACAGTCAAGTCATATACGATTAACCTCAGGGAAAAGATCACAACTCTGGACGCCAGTGTCTCCCAGGTCGGTCGAGGCTTAGTGGAGAAGAAAAGGGCATTGCTGCAGTCAAAGAAGACGGCTGCTAACCTTGATGAAGCCATTGATACCCTACAAGCTTGTCTGAAAATACTGGACGTGGTGAATCGAATCGGAGAATTAATCAAGGAGGGCAAGTATTGGAGCGCCTTGCGAGTATGTAACAGCCACCCCTATCATCCATGAAGTGCCTGAAGGTAACCAATAGTCATTGGAAGACATACAGAGTCTGCCTTTGAATTCGCTGTCCCAAACACCATTTTACCAACATCTCCTGTCATCTCTGCCTTCTCTACGGATCCAAATTCAGGATGCGGTCACGGCCTCTATGAAGCAATGGCTACTGGAAATCCGAAATGTTAGCGGGCGAGTTGGCAAATTGGCGTTGGAAGCAATGGAACTGCGGACGCGCAAGTGGAGGTCACGCCGAGAGAGAGACCCAATGCTAAAGTTGAGTAGCGTCGGCAGTGCAGTGGAAATGGTGACCCATGAGCGGTCAGACAGTGAGTCCTATCCTCACCCACGTATATCGGTCGATTTACATCTTGCTGTCAGCCAATGTTCTCGACAACGACAAGCTGAAGGTTGATTTCAAGCCTCTTTACCAGTGCATACATATCTACACGACTTTGGATTCAATTGACAACCTACGCAAGTCGTATCAAGCAGATCGTAAAGTGCGGGCAGTGAGATTCTTTTCCTTCATCCAACTCAATCCGAATGCAGGCACAATCAGATCTTATTTTACCGAATCCACTTCCGCTTGCCTCTCTTGTCAGCCTAACTCAAGAAATATGCGGATTTTTCATCATAGAATCGCATGTCCTTGAAACAACTGGCAACTTCCGCTCTGAGAGGGAGGTCGAAGAGTTATGGGAAGCACTAGTTGCACGACTTTCGTCAGCAATAAGCACCTCTTTGACGAACGAAACAGATCCAGATTCGTTTTTGAAGGTCAAGGAGTGCCTCATTGGATTTATCATGACTTCGGAGGTATGCTTCTCGTATTCAAGCAAAGGAGACTAAAAAACGACCGCCTTGCTAGTCCTACTCGTATACTACTCAATCACTGCATTCACTCATTCTTACGCTGTTCGAGAAATATGCTGACCTACTTGAAGACCAGTTCAGTCGTAGGTTCGATAGTGTAAGTTATGCAGAATTCTTGTTGTTCGTTGGGCTCAAGCTTCAGAACCCAGATTATCCTCGAAGACGACCATCTTCCCATGCAGGTTACAATGCCGTCAGAAAGGGATTCTGCACTTGCAGTCGTATGGCTGAGCCAATCAGAACAAGAGGATATTGCAAAGTATGTCATCAGAACTTTCTAGGAAGAAACTACTCATAGAATCTCTTAGGAGTGACCTCCCTCTCAATTTGCCATGGTCACAGGGTTTCTACTTGTGCTGCCAAGATGTACTGTTCTCTTACATCCATTCTGTTGTCGATCTGACTTGCCAATGCGCACATGCAGATCCGAAATTTCATTCAAAAGTTTTATCACTTTGTTGACGGAGTGTCACAACATCATGGTAATATTGACGAGCTGTTGGGCAAGGTGAGCACGCTATTGACAATGCCATCATGCAGTTGATCAAACTTCATTGATCAGTCACTAGACAGGCTGCTTTCAAACAATATCAGTGAAAGCATTTGCAAGTGCATACATAGCACATCAACGCTCACACAAGCCGCTCAGATTGTTTCCAATCTCGAGCATTTTGAGGTTGCGTGCTCGGAACTAGAATGTTCACTGACAAGTCTCCGGTAAGACGGCCCGTAATAGTGCCTGTTAACGCTCTCAAATCCCTTCCATCAGCTCAACACAATGGGGCGGTAATATTCGGCTCTCCTCTTCTTCCTCTTTCGCCACTACCATTACCCGTGCCCTCAACCGCGTGACAGGGCTTATAGCCTCTAAACTGGATGATTTTTTCGATTTGGCCGAGTACGACTGGACGCCACTATCTCGCGATGATACACCCAGCATGTACTTGTATGAGCTTGTTAACTGGCTCACAACAGTTGTAGACTCTCTGGTCATCAAAGAGGTGTATAAAGACGAGGCATACCGAGGGGCGGTTGGGTATATCTCTGAGTGCTTGATGGTGAGCGATTCGTTCATTGGGTGCTTCACGCACTAAGTACTTTTCGTGGCCAGAATTTCATGATCGGGCCCAACGTTCCAGCAATGAACGAGGACGCCATCTCCAAAGTGTTGGTTGATATAAACTTCCTGGAAGCAGAGTTCACCCGTATTGGGAGGGGCCATCTCAACTCGGTTTTCGCTGAATTCCGCGCGGTAAACACGAGTCCACCACCCTCCTGTTTCACTGGGCTAATAGATCCTGTAGATGGCCTCAATCGTTTTGAATGACGCCGTACAGAACTATTTGATACTGCAAATCCGGCAAACAACTTATTCCGTTGTCCGACCAAAGAGACTCCAGACTCTCCTTGAGAAACTATCCAGGTACGGGGCGAGTCGGCGTGACGCTTCATCGCGAGAAAGAGGGGAGAAACGGAGGAAGGAAGCAGATGCCGTTGGCAGAATTTTCCCTGGGGAGAACCGATGATCCTGTCGACATCATATACCCTTTTTCTGTCGAAGTAATGATGCTGGCGAATTCCCAATCTTTCTCTTTTGCTCTTAGGAGCAGTGCATATCAACGTCTAGTACTCCAAATTTATACAAACAGAGAAAAAATTGGGTAGTCGAAAAGGGAATGTGATCGTGGAGGGAAACAAATAGCAGGCCAGCGTATAATTTTCAGTATCGTACGGATCATCAGACAACGTGCGCGTAGGACCCAAACGACAGAAAGCTACTTGTCGCTTAAGACCGTTTCTTAATGTTGGTAGCCAACCACTCAAGACCCTCATACAGGCCTTCCCCAGAAGTGGCGCATGCAGCCTAAACCGGCGTCTACTGTGAACGGATTTGGAAATGATGAAGATAAGCGACATACCTGAATATACCATGTTCTCTGCTTAAGAGCTTGTAATCCAAGCTTATCAGTGATCTCAGCTGCATTCATGGCGTTGGGAAGATCCTGCTTGTTGGCAAAGACAAGGAGGAGAGCATCCCGTAGCTCATCCTCGTTCAACATTCGCTGAAGTTCCTCGCGAGCTTCCGACACACGTTCCCGATCGTTCGAGTCGACCACGAAGATGATACCTTGTGTATTCTGGAAATCTGAGGAGAGCCAATAAGTTCGGATGATGGTATAGACGATGAAACGCCACCATACAGTGCCTCCAGAGGGGACGGATCTTATCCTGTCCTCCGACGTCCCAAACGGTAAATGAAATGTTCTTGTATTCGACCGTCTCAACGTTGAATCCTTTAGGAGAATCAGAGAATGCTGCATCTTAGAAAATGACACAGCCTACCGATGGTGGGGATGGTAGTTACAATCTCGCCGAGCTTCAACTTGTACAGAATGGTGGTCTTACCAGCGGCATCAAGACCGACCTGGTTGAGAGTCAATAGAAGACAGCGGAACTCGCAATAAATTTCTGACCATCAAAATTCCTGTATAGAAGTAAAACATCGGTTTCTAATCGACATTGTAGATGACAGGGACTTACGCATCTCCTTCTTTCCAAAGAGACCAGCGAGAAGACGTGAAACCGAAAGACCCATGTTGCGTTATGGAAGGACGAGGATGGCTGTTTGAGTTGTAAACTGAAAGGTTAAGAACAAGTGTTGTCGTCGTGTGTGAACTACTCTTTTGAACTCCGCTCCGGTGGCAGTTCACCTTGATTGAACACGACTTGACCACGTCTATCAACTCATCAACCGGGTCATCTCCTACCGTTAAGACAACGCTCAGCCTTGGAGGGGACATCAGCCTCGCATGAATTTGAAGCGTGTTACTTTCTTCGATGCATTCATCGACTCCAGGTCGAATACTGAAAATACTGTTATTCCAAATTTAAGCAGTATAAGGAATCTAATGTTTCCTTTACCACCAACGCTCTTCTTCAGATCCGTTGCTAACCCTCCATACATGCCTTCACCGGAAGTTGCGCAAGTGCACTTGCCGCATATCAGCATAACAATGAATGAAAGTGTGCAAATCCAGTATATCGGTGAGGTCACTCCCACTCAAAGTGCTAGGCAGGTCTCGCTTATTTGCAAACACGAGCATTCGAAGTTCCTCTTTGGCTTCTGCAATTCGATCGTGATCGCTGGAGTCGACCATAAAAATGATGCCTGAAAGTCTAACTTTCGATGAAAAACCATTCACATCGCTCGAGTGAATGCCCTACAGTACTGCCAAAGAAGACGACTCATACGTCCCAAACGGTAAGCACGATTTTTCTTGTATTCAACATTCCATGTTAAATCCTACATTTATGCGTCAAATGTTGTATAAATGTCATGCGAACTTGTTTGCCGATGGTGGTAGTTGCGATAATCTCGCCGGCTTACATGATCGTTGTCTTCTCCGCAACGTCTAATCCCGTGAATAACTAGTTTCCGCATCATTTTACTCGGGAGACAATATCATCACTAATCCTATTAGGGTATATATTGATCGACCAGGTTCGATTGGAACTTGAATTGGCACTGTCCCCATGAAAGTGCGAGATGTAACGAATTAGAGTTTCAATGTTTTGATCCAAGCAGATTTTTCGAGTCTCACGACACGTTTCATGGTGTTTAATGCGTGTCCACGAGTGACTCGTGCTGTCCTTACGAAATGATCACTGGCACTGACTCGGTCTAGTTGGCGTGCCTGGCTACCGATTCAAGGATACACGCAATCTCACAGGATGTGACATATGCTACGTTCTTCATGAAGCGGAAATCAAACAACTGTATGAGCACGCCGCATAGCTTCTGGACCCTGCTCGTTGATGACACTCTTGCGCGCGTCCTGCCACTGCGTCGGTGTGGTTTACACGCCGCCGCCGCCGTTCAAGCTGGATCAAGGGACCCACGTTCACCACTTCTATGGTACACTAGTTGCATACAGCCTGCGGCGCGAATCTGGGGAGGCTATCACAGCTCCGATTGGCACGACGCAGTTTCGATCCTACCGTCACTTCACCTTCTTGGGATCAATCCTGATCTGTCCGGTGTCGTCACGAAGTTCTACTATATGTGGTTGGTGCCTTTATGTCACAGTAGCGCTGAGTCCCGGCGCTTTGCTGTTAGGATGACAAGTCACCCATGTACAGTAGTGTATAGTGCATCTGTTTTCAATACTAGTATGGCCTTTGATTATCCCCGGACTGCGCAAAAAAATTTAACCCCATCTGGAGGGTCCCGCAAGATATGAAAAACCAGCGCCTAGGTTGGATGGAATAGAAGGGAGTTAAGGAACGGCAAGAAGCAAACCCATATCATTTGCCTTAAGTTGGCGTGAAGTCCTTGGCACCCTACACATATACATAAAATCATAGTTCGTCTTATTGGAAGTATTATACAGTGGTTATATGTGTACGTGTCTACTATTATAGGGAACCGTGTCGACGGACCGTAAACGAGGAAACCAAAAAAAAAAAAAAAAGGGTGCCATCCCTAGTTCTGGCTCGGTCACCGCCGCAAGTCAAGCGCTCGCTTCGAGCGTAGATAGCGCTTGCAGTGACACTTATCATTGACCGTTACCCGGTGACATATACAGCATCACAGATCCACGGTGAGACTGGTTTTTTCATAGCCTCGATAAAGTACTCATATTTGCTGTGTCTAGTTTCCTGAAGCAGACCAGACAGAAGGAAGACATCATCGCTCCTTCATTATAGACTATACCCGCATGGACCGAGCTACCGAGTCCCGAGAGGTAGAGTAGCTGAAAACAAGAGTATTATATTCGCAGCAAAAGATTTAGGATCGGTATGAGAGAGAAATGCTAAAGTGATGGGGAAAAACATGATACAGAGGTGCAGAAAGCACAACGATGTTGTAGGAAAACAAAAAGTTGCAAGAAGACCTGTTATACAGCAAGAAAACCAATGCCCATGTTCTACAGGAACACTATTAGGTTCTAACGATACCGTAGGAGTGCATGCAATGAGGAGAATGTGGAGAATGCGGAGAATGCGGATTAGGTTACTTTTCCATGTAGGACTCGACGAACCAATCCGCTCGAATCGAGTTCCTTAAGTGTTCCGCAACGCGCTGTTGACCTTCTCGCGCCACGAGCGGTAAATTCCGCAGGACGGACTGGGAGCATATCTGCAGAGTCCAAAAAGAACCAACTGCTCCTGAAAGCCAGCATTGAACCAGACTTGTTCGCGAGCTAACATAGAACAGTCAATTTCGTCGCACTTATTCACAGATGATAGTGGAATCTACCTTTTCTGACTGCGTCCATGGCACGTGTCGCGTCGATGCGCTGCGTGTACATGACTAAAAGGGAGTCAGTCAGTTACACTACCGGGGCTCATCGGAAGACAACTAACGGTATGCAGCGACTACTGTCGCACTCCGGGATAAACCCTGCAGACAGTGCACCAACACCGTCCCTCGCGCTTGTAGAGCGTGGTCAATGAACTGGCATGCCGCAGGCAGGTGTATGAGGAGATCAGCCGTGTCCTCATCCTCGACAGGAATCCTGAGGAAGGTGATTCCGCTTTCGGGCAGCTCGGCAGGAATAGGGTCGTTGCCAACAGAGATGATATGAGAAATGTGGCGTTCCGTTAATGATCGTGATGACCGTGCTGCATGAATACTGGACGAAGGAATCGAGTGTAAGTCTTGAAAATACCGCTTTGAGATTCTCCATGGTGCACTTACTTTCCAATATACAACTTGCCCTCGAAAATGGTGTCGACGTTCTTCCAGGTCATGTTGTTTAGTTGTTTAGTTGACTTGTCTGGAATATCTGCGAGAATGTCTAAGGTTTTAGCTCAAAGTCACCGTTGGTTTTGTACCTCCTCGCATACGCTGTGGTTAACCTTCCGACAAACGGCTCGGAGGATGGAGTAGCCGTATTTGCAGTCGCCATTGTTCAATAACTGTGAGGACGCCAAATTGCGGTGTGGTGAAGAGCGTGATCACAGCCAATTTGGTAGACGAGAGAGAGGAGAAGCCGGTGTCAATATTGAAGCGCGTTCATCGCCACCGAAAGACATGACGCTGAAAAGACGCTGCTTAAAATTGTGAAAATGACTTTTGGCGAATACGATGGTCATGAAGTGCTTCTTACGTCATATCGGGGAGCTCTCTGACAGTAATCCTGTGCTCTTCTCGCTTCAATGTCTGGATAAGGAAGGTGTCTATACCTTTAAACGGATGTAAGCTACAAGTCCGCGAACGTCAAATGTTTTACCGGTTATTGAGAGTCTTCCGACTCCCGAGCCACCACCGACGACTCTAGCAGTCGACTGTAAATAATGCGTCGGTGCATGCAGTGCATGCAGTAAAGGCTGTCTATGTGCGACGTCATTGATTTGCTCCGTGATAGTTACCGAACGTGGTTACCCCACTAGCAGAAATTCAACCGCCCGCGAGTGAGGGGGAGGATCACGCTTTTGGTAGCTGAAGCTCGAAGGTCGTTATTACATTCAGATGATTGGAGAGGTCACTGTAGAACAAAGATTTGATGCCCAGTGCGCAAAGTTCGCAACGAACATTCATCTGGAACGAATTCTCTTGACAGGAAGCGATGTAAAGAATGATATACAACCGGGAACTCCATGTACCTAAAGCCGCTCCTTTTGCAGATTTTGATAAAAATATGAACTGTTGTTGTCTCACACTGTCCAAGATGAACGGAGAGTTCTACAAACCGTTGGTGCATGCATAGTGTGCTAATAAACAAAATGATTTACCTTCGCACTAGGGTATCAGTAAGTTACTCCAGGTAACATACTATCCCTTACCATTCATTGGTGACCTCCCATTATTTCGTGAGTCACACTCATGTCACGAATAGTAACGAACGGTCACACTGGCCAATTTTATGGTCCGCTCGGCGTCAGTGAAAATCAAACATTAATTAGAGCGTAGAAAGTCTACTGTATGGAAGTGTATATAGCGGGAAGTATATAACGACGAATGCAATGATTACTGAGTAAAATAATGCTGGGGAAATAGATGTGCAGGTGGTGGGCATTGATATATATGCAATGTGTGCATAAAATAGGGTGGTGACGGGTGCCCAGGCTGACGAGAGGAAGTGGAAGGTCCCGGTCCTTGCTCCGATATCTCCCCAAGTGTCTATCGTGCAAACCTGTAAATTGAAATTAACAATGCACTGTAAAACTGTCCACGGGCATTGTGTGCATTTGCAGCCACTGTGATGTTCTTGTGAATGCCATTTGCAAGCATCTGCAAGAGCAGCCTGTATCCTTGACTCGTACCCGGGTTGGTAGATGCGGCCAGCTTGGCTCGGCGACACCCTCATGGCAGCTGGCTGCAGGTCTCAAATTCAATGTCCGACTTCGGCAGTGGCGGCAGGTGACACTGGTTCGCGACTTCTGCTGCTTGTCACGCAAAAAAATGATCTCCATCATTTCTCAGTGAATGTGTCTCGTTGCACCTGGAATATGATAGTAGAATGTGTAGAATGTACTCATTGAAGTAGCTAAGCAATTGGTGCGAAATTGAGTGCTGTGTGCAAAAATCACGAAATAGCGGGAGGTAGGTCACAGGTCACCAATGAACGGTAGGGGTTAGTAGGCACATACTGGTTTGCTAACCACAATTGGTTCACAACGTGCCTACAGTGCTGATTGAACACGTTTTTTGACCATTCCCGACCACGCGATAGTGGCATGTTTGTACATTTTCGGAACGTAATGGCAGCCAAGCGTGCCAGCAATTTTCGCCATTGGCCACGATGAGAATATTTATCACAGGAGCCACTAGCCTTTCGCTCTCATCGATTTACTCTTTCCGTCGTATCAGTATCCTTCTATCTACTATCTTAGATGAAGTTCGAGATCGAGTGGAAATCATCAGTAAGCAGGATATCTCCAGTCTTCTCCCGTGAAACTGACCACTACTATAAAGCACTACCACTCTGATGGTCGCCGCAGAAGCAGACCAATCCCGTCTACTTTCCATGGGTGGCTCGTCAAATGGCGCGCTACATTTAGTGGGAATGAGCCCCTTCGAAAAGAAGGGATTCGCGAGATGCGCGAAGCTAAAGCTCTGCATGAGTACAAGCGACAGCGGAAAGCTGCTAAGAGAGACAAGCATGGTCCGGCGAAGTCGGGACTGTTCTCGTTCTTCGGTTCTAGGAATGCAAAGAGGAGAAAGCCCCACAGACCCGCCACGTTGACCCGGGGCTCGCAGAGTTCCCGCAGGAGCGCCAAGGGTCCAGTCAGTCGACGATCTACAGGACAAAGTTCACGACATCCCTCGTATAATTCTAGGGATCTCGTACGAATGAAGTCTTCCAGGAGATGATCTCCGCCTAGCATTCTGACATGTCGTAACAATATCTATTACATATGTATTTGTTTAACGCTTCAAGGGACTTATTTAAACACGGAACTGTATGACACACTTGATATCGATAGATGCACTAGATCACCAGGTACATGATTCGGCCCCGGCTCCTTTCCATGATACGCATGCATATTGGATACAGATCTACATCGTGGGGCAATTACAAACTGGGTGATAGAGGTTAACCGTCTACTTTAATATGATGCTTCTTCTTGCGCCTTTTGCGCTTCTTCTTGGGACTGTCCGGGTTGTCATCCTTACCGGATCCATCTCTCCGCACCGGCGGACCGTCAAGGTTCAACAGCGGGATAGTTAAATGCAGTCCCTCTGCACTTGGTAGTATAGGCTGAATCGAGATATCCGGGACATTCAATTCGCCATGCCGTTTTACGTCTGCGTCGCTGTTTTACGTCCAAGTATTGAGACAACAAGAACGGCGACTTACCTGGTTGCAAGGCTAATGAAAGCGAACCGGATATTGAAAATGACATGGAAGACGATTCGCTGCCTGAGGGAGGCGGCGGACTAGCAGAGAGACTCCGATTGCTGCTAGATCGATTTGAGGTGGTGATAGCCTGTGATACCCGAGGAAGAGGTTTGGGGATTACCTCTTCTCGGAAACTCCCTTCCTTGCCAGTAGCACAATGCTTCTGTCGTTTCCTCTTCTTCGCAGACGAGCACGCATCAATTATGCTCGCACCAAGCGAAGAAGATATGGATTGACCGTCATGGCCTTGTTTCTGACGATCACCCCGGTTCTTGCTCTCCTTATCGTCCCCATACCTATGAGGAGAGCTCGGATCATGTGTTGATTGTATGACAACCGTCACATCAAATTTCGCTTTCGTCTTTGATCTTCCCGAAAAGGGATCGAGTTTCGTTTTCTTTTTGGCGGTCCCTCCCCTTCTCTCTTCTTCTTCTTCTGATTGATGCCTCGGCGTGAGTGAGGTCTCATCTGCGGGGGGACGCTTCTTTCCTTTCCCTGTCAACTGATTCTTCAGGCGCGCAGCATCACGAGCAGTTGCAGAAGATTCTGGTATTGGAGCACCGACGCCAAGTCTACCCAAGGATATAAGTCAACATCGGCTTGAATTAGACCAGAAGAGTACCTATACATACACACCTAGCAGGTCTGCGTAGTTGCTCATCTAGTAGTTTTTGGGCATCCACTGTGCTTTTGCTGAGTTTTGCTTTATGTGCAGGCTTTATCCAGGATGATACTAGATCTTCTGCAAACGACATGGACATATTAATTTGGGCTTGCAATGTTTCTGTATCAATGTCGTCATCAGCTATCGTGTCCATTGTTTCTGTTGTTGGCATCCTGCAAGAAACGGATAGTGAGATGTCTGGTATCGTAGCTCTGAGCTCGAGAGCATAATATGATTTGTAAATTTTGGTAAAGAAAAGAAAACCTTTGTCATTACATAACAACATCAATTACGAGAGTCTCCTCCTAAGCCAAACCCTCAGTGCAGGAGCTAATGATTTCTATCGGTGCCAAACGTAAATGGCAAGATTTGGACCATGATTCAGACGACGATGAGCCATCTTTCGGGAAACAAACATTGCCTGTGGCTAGCCTACCGGTGGACTTCGACCGCGAACCAGCAGATGGGATGGAATATCTGTTTACTGTCAGGTGAGTTCCAACGACATCGTTGAATTTGGTGCTCTGTTGACATATCATTAGACGCGACGCCAGGCGGCTACCGCACGTCACAAGAGTTGCCAACCCATACGAAGTGCCAGAACCTGTTCCCACCCTTAATGTAGCGCAGCCCAACAATACATGCAGCAACCTTCCCTCTGAGCTTTGGCGCTCGACTTTCTTAGCACGCTTCCGGAATCTCCGAAAGGTGACTACACGCTTGCATTGTGTGTGCCTGAACGCTTGTTGAACCACGGTCTCCAGAATATTGTCCAACCAACTATACACGTCCATATTGATGGATCTCGCAAGGTGATGCCAGATAAGAAAGAAAGAGACTTATGGTGGAAATTTCTCGCCGGTTTACCGGAATCTGACTGGAACCCACCAAAGAAACCAAAGAAAGCGTCGTCATCGAAGAACAGATTCTCTGGTCATATGCGAGCATTCTGCGACGAGCCAGAGGTTCCCCACGATAAAAATGTCGAGCAAAATCATAGTGAATCGCATGAAACGTGGCGCATCAATTCTGAAGGCGATGTTGAACTGGCAGTAGATGAATCAGCAGATGCATTGCAATCCGTTGACCAACCACCTCAAATTGGCCCTGTTTTCTCTGCATCAACAATGGAGACGCCGTCCGTAATAGATCCTGCGTCAAATCACACAGGGCATGAGCAGCCTTGTAGCCCTCGTGAGATCACTCCCTCGCTGCTGCGCAAAATTGACCACGTACGTATGGAAATGCTCTTCCCAAGTTTCTAGCTAAATCGATACGTAGAACGTGTCCCTTCACCTTCTCATGTATTTCGCTCACTGGATGAACATTCACTTGCAGCACCGTGAAGATCCAACTTTCATTATACTCGAGAGTCACGCACGATGGATGTTTGCGCTGTTGACCAAAGTGGAAGACTTTATTTCAGCAGATGACATGAGCCAACTTAGGACCCTGGCCCGTGCTTGTCTGGAACTAATTGATCGGCAACGAAAAGCCGAGGGGACTGCAGTTCCTGATAAATCGCCATCCAGGATTAGCATGGCTGAGATATCTTGCTGGATGATTTTTACCGCCGTGTGTGGTATATGGGGCCAAAACGATCTCTGGCAGGATGCGGAGAAGTTGTTGGCGAGTACTTAACGTCGTATGGCTATATCACTGATTGTTCTGGAAGATGTTGTTGTGCTAATTCCATGACAATCCTGTGTGGACTGAGCAGTGCTCCTGCTAGATGCATGATGAGAACCTCCCCGGGCCCCCTTTGACCTTCCTACTTGCAAATTCAATGTCGGATGTTTGTTCGTGACGAATGTTTGACGCGCGAAAGCAATGCACGACCGATGTTCAATTCCGATGACGTCGGGAGCTCTATTCTATTCCTCTCCACTACCGATACCCATGGACGACGCCTGTTCTCCATCGGAAGCCCGCAAGAGATTTTATACCTATATTTACATCTTCTCTCAAGCTTCTCACAGGCTGTGCAATGAAAACACCTATGATTTGAGAAATGGCGAATCATCATAATGTTTGCAAGGAAGCCGAGTTGTCTTCACAGCACATGTTTGAAGTCCATCCTGCTCGCACCCGGCGAATCAAGTACCCCGTGGGAAGTAGAACATGCAGGAACTTAATCGGTTCAGGTTGTCAAAGTTGTCAACGCGATATGTAAAAAGGCGACTCTTGCCCTTCAACCACGTTCCTTACCCTTCAAAAAAAAAGTCCAAGCGTTTTTTAAATTTTTCTTAACTTGCTCTCTCACCCTACTAGTTCTACAAGCATGCGTTCCTTCGTCGCTGTCCTTTTAGCCACCATCACGTCGACCTTCGCCTACCAGGTTACCTCTCCTGGTCTCTCTCAGAATTGGACAACTGCTGGTACCAACCTTCTGACATGGAGTCGCGTTAGCACCGACCCGTTGAACTTCACGGTAGTGTTGACCAACGTGGTATGTATATCAACATACCGCTCTACGAAGCTATTCTAACAACATTCTTCTAGAACTACGGTTTCTCTCCTCAGGTCCTCAACGCGCTCGTTGATGGCACCTTGGGCCAGATCGAGTGCAACCCTCCAAGTGGTGGCTGGCCTACGGGCTCTGGCTACCGCGTTAACCTTGCGGCAGATGCGCAACATCTGGATACCCTGCTTGCTCAGTCCGACCAATTCAGCATTAACTCAGCAACTTCTTCGGGGTCTAGTAGCGCAAGTTCCACCGGCACTGGCACTGGCAGCTCTGCCTCTACTTCGTTAGTAGCACTGTTTTACCTCCATGTAGCATTTCTGACCTCCGTTCATAGGCCCATGACCGTCGGCACAGCAACTGCAACAAGTGCTGGAGCATCTTCATCTAGCACCAGTTCACTCACCGGCACCAGTCCTACCAGTACTGGCGGAGCCGTCATGGGAATGAATGTAGAGATGGGTTTCCTGACTGCTGCTGCTGCCATTGTTGCCTTTGTCACCACCCGTTTCTGAACGTTTATAGATAATCTTGCTTGGATATTTTCTCTCCGTAGTAGGGGTTCTTTTTAGTTGCATAATGGATGCTGCAATACGGACATTACTCGTGTTTTCCTCATACCCTTTCATTCTGTTTGTCGTCGTTACAGATAATCATTATTGTAGCGTACAATCTTGACTTCGGCGTGTCTATAGAATCTTTTGTCGCCAATAATCACATTTGACAGCAGCTTGTGCTGGGTAAATTTCTCACCACACGCCACTGCCGGGTCCACGTCAGGAGCATTCCCCACATCGAGTTACATACGAAGATGTCTACCAATTCGTTCGAGCATCTCCTTCCTCCGAGTTGGAGCGCCCAAGTTACCGCTTGGCTTGCAGAGGATACACCATCCTTTGATTACGGCGGCTACGTTGTCGGTGAAGCTCACCGAGAGGCATTTCTTTTTGGGAAAGGCACACAGACAGCCGTCTTGGCTGGACGTCCATTCTTTACCGAAGTCTTCGAACAGCTTGGATGCGAGTATGTTCTTCTCCTAACTGACATGATTCGCGGTGATCTTAGGCCTTCAGGGTCGAATGGCATATGCAGGAGGGCGAGACCTTTGATCCCGTCAAACACGTTGCTACTGTCCGAGGCAAAGCAAGGCACCTTCTACTTGGCGAACGCGTTGCTTTGAATATGCTTGCCAGATGTAGCGGCATTGCGACCAAGTGCGTTGCTTTTCACACCTGATTGTACGTAGTATAGTCCCCGCCGCTTACCTCTTCGAAGATCAAAACGTATCAAAGATCTTGCACTGGCTTATGGTTACAAGGGCATCATTGCTGGGACCAGGAAGACAACTCCAGGTAAGTTGCCTTTCTCAAACCGCTGGATCTGCTCACAGTCATCAGGGTTTCGCTTGGTCGAAAAATACGGGATGATCGTGGGCGGTATCGACCCTCACCGCCACGATCTTTCAAGTATGATCATGCTCAAGGATAATCATATATGGTCGTCCGGTGAGCTTCAATTTTACGAACACTTTCACACACTAGCTAAGCCATCATTCCAAGGATCAATTACTGCCGCGATCCGACAGGCTCGTGTAGTGGGAGGCTTTAGCTTGGTGCTTGATGTTGAAGTTGGTTCAGAAGCTGAAGCAGATGAGGCGATCGAAGCTGGCGCTGATATTATCATGTTGGATAACATAGAAGGAGAACAACTCGTGAGTGTCGCTCGGAACCTTAAGGAGAAATGGGGAGCGAAACGCAAGTTCCTCTTGGAGACGAGCGGCAACATCACAGAGGCTAACCTCCAGGAGCGTGCAGTGAACGGTCAGTAGAACCTGCAACTTTCCCATCATCATCTTTGTTCATCATATCATGATAGATATCGACATCCTCAGTACAAGCGTTGTTCATCAATCTGTACAACATATAGATTTCAGCCTGAAGATTCAGATGCCTAAGTAATGTATTTAATACATTACGCGTATAATTGGTCATGGAGATCGAAAAGTCTAAGCGCATTCAAGCCCAGGATGTTGGCCTGATGTTCAATCTTGGAATCTATACCAGTCATACCCCGGATGGCAGCCAGATTGTCTTCTACACTTGGCCACTTTTGAGTTGCTTCAAGAGGCGGGAAGAACGGGTGATCAGTGCCAAAGAGAAGTCTGGTGTTTCCGACTTTAGGGTCAACAGTTCCCCCGCCACTTTGGAACTTGGATGCGCGAGAAATAGCTCGGCTAACAAAGGTCAACTCTTCGGAACCGTATGCAACAGCGTCGAAATAGAGCTGTCCGATGTAGTATCTTGCGTCATGTTTCAGCCTGCTGGCAACGATGGGATCATGATGGATGCACGAAGCGAGTCGAGATGATAGCTGGGGTAATGCTCCCCCAGAATGAGCTAACAGCAATCGGAGGTCCGGGAAGCGATCCAAAACACCTGAAAGAATGAGGCGTGTGATGGCCTAAACGCCAAAGTCAAACCACACTCAATGATCAGACATTTTTAGAGACTCACAATTGTTGTCTCAAAAGGGAAGCCCAATGCCAGTGGCAATACATGTCCATTATTATTCTCTCCATATAATTTACTGTCGACACCATAATGCGGGTGTATGAAGACGACGAGCCCTGCCGCCTGAATAGCGTCCCACACTGGATCCAACGCATTGTCATCGAGACCCTTTCCGATGCCCTTTGTACCCATGATCACGCCTCTGATGTGAGGGAGATTTTTGAGTTGCTCGATGGTCTGGATGATGGTAGACACCTCTATTTCTGGAACAAGCGGAAGAAGGCCGAAACCATAGAGCGATTTCAAACCAGAGAAGGCCTCGAGAGGGGGAGAAGTCGCGCAATACTCTTCAAGGTCATTGTTCAGTTCTTGAGCCAAGGTTTGAGCTCGAGCGGGCGACAGGAAGTCGAGCCATGGATTAGCTGCACTGTGAGAGTGATGAGTTAGCCCGCATACGAAGATGGCAAAAGAACACACCTCACGAATGAGATGTTTATATCATGCCTTCGCATGAATTGAAGCTTTTCGTCTCGATTCCAGTACTGAAAGGTTCATCAAGTCATTTGGCATATGCACAGCAAAATACAGATATACCTGAGGACCAACTGGGCGACCAGCGCTTGGCTCCCCATCCAAAATCAACAATCTCTCCTCAGTCTTGGACCCGTTTGCCCAATTCAATATACGGGGAGCCGAGGTTCTTGCTCGTAGCTCAGCTGCGTATCGCGGCAGGTAAACGTGGGTGTGGACGTCAACTATCGGATAGTTTATGTTCGCCATACTAGAAATGCTCTTGAGCAGTTCAGTCATGACACGCTGACCTGGTTTTACTGGGTTCATCGATAAGGACAACGAGCGCTGGGATAAATTTGATTTGAATGGGATCTGGGCGGCCGAGCAAACAGCTGACCGCAGAATTGGAACTTCGTGATCCCTTGACGGAATGCTACTCAATGGTCACGTACGTTTTGTCGGCGACTCGGCGTCATCATGCATGCCTCGGCCAGTCTTAATAGCTAAAAGGCATGCAAGTTCTCGGCAGTCGACCAGAAGCTTAGTTCATTTTGTTCAAAACATCCATGACCAGCGAATCACGTTCCCCGCTATCTAGAGCGCGTGCAGTTCACGAAGAGGTGTGTGCTCGAATATTTCTACGATATCAATAGCTGTTAACACGGCTCAACGATCGCCAGTGGATTCAGGTCACAGATTCGCTCCGCCGTATTGGCCATGAGTTCAACCAAATAGTCATCGACTCTCTGGACGAATCCAAAGTGTACAGAAATCGAGCCGCTGAACTGGAAGCCAGACACCGTGACCTTGTCACCGAGAACAACACCTTCAGAGCCAATAATGAGGAATTGAAGCATCTTCTCGAGCTAGGCCAACCAGACGCCGGAAACACGATCGAATCTAGCGGCGCCGCATATCGTAAACTACGACATGTGCGGCGTGTCATGCGTGATCTCTTAGAAGACTTGACGGTAATAGCATCTGCAGTCTTCGATGAAAGCACGATCTTGAAATCGACGTTCATTTCATAGATGGAATTTGGTGATAGCCCAAATGAAGGTTTTTCAGAAGCGCTGCTATTGCAGGCAGAGCCGCGAGAGAGCACCCCAGTCAATGAGCTTCGAGCTTTCGCGTCCCCCTCCCCCTTTAGTCGAACTCGCAAAAACGATACGTCCTCTAACAGTCCTAGTTCTGGAAACACTGTCCGTCCCAGACCCCCGGCAGGAAAGGCCCGTAGCTCGCCCGCGATGACGATGAATATGCCTGAGTCATCCCCAGCCTCGACATCACATTCTCGTGCATCAAGGACAGGAGTGATCAGAGTTGTACTTCCCACGACATCAACCGAATCTCGCAGCTCAGAGTCTGAGCCTTCTGTGGATGTGTCTGTACATGCTGCGAGAATCTCTTCTGTGGGAGATGGAGATGATGATCTTTGGAGGCTCAGTTCATCTCGCAGCCCGCGGAGTGCGGAGATGGTTTGCCTTGTTGAAATACAGTGGCTTCAAGAACGGCTAAAACTTGATGAAGATACGGTCAGTAATTCGAACATGTAATATGTGCGATCTAATGTCCCCATAGATATACTCCCTTGAAAGGTGCTAATTTTTCCTACCAGTAGTTCACCGTTCCTGAGCGCATCATTAGCCTGAGACAGATGGATGAGCATTGTTTTCATGTACAAATTGTCGACGACATGGCGTTTGTTCACGACCCCTTCTCGATGGACGGACCAGGCGAGTCGCTCTTGATGGATTGGGGAACACCAGGCGCCAACGAGAAAGTCCGTGAGTATGTTGTTAGAAAGCGCCCTAGAGACAGGGTGCTCCACACATTCACCTTTCCTGTGAAACGGGTAAGCTATCACCTGGGATCAAAGTTTGGATCATTTTATTTGGTCTTGTGTAACAGGGGGTTTGGTTTTACATCGGCGCTCACACATGGGATATGAAGGACCTTTTCCAAGTCTGGCCTACTTTGGGTAATAAAGTAAGTCTTACGAGCCTGTAGAATGGTCGGTTTTGATGTTTTCATCAGGCAAAGGAGGTCGTTACTGGGAAACTCAGGAGACGTTGCAATCACAGGTACTCCCAGCAAGATGTTGGTGAGATGATTGAAGATGGACGGCTGCAGCAATTCTGCATCGAAGTAAGCAGTCGATCATTGAAGGCTGTTAGTCAGGAATTTGCCAAGAAAAAGTTGGGTTTTGAAGGAGGGTCAGGGAACCTTGCCAAATGATGTTTTCGTTTTCACTTTGGTCAATATCATTGAAATGATGGATTACTTGGCTTCAA
The DNA here is from genome assembly GCA_930272055.1 of Rhizopogon roseolus. Lineage (NCBI taxonomy): Eukaryota > Fungi > Basidiomycota > Agaricomycetes > Boletales > Rhizopogonaceae > Rhizopogon > Rhizopogon roseolus. The sequence continues at coordinate 117,746 of CAKNEV010000031.1, forward strand.
TAACACAATATGTATGTCTTATGTAGAACTTTGTTGGCAACGCTCCTGCCGAGCACTGTCACAATGATGATCTACTGTGGATGTGTTTCAGTTTTCAATCATGGTTTCTATGATACCCTTCCGTTCCTGCACCCGATATGTAAGCGCTTATAAATAGCCATTGTCCCGCGGGAGCACAACATGAAGGGCGGCGGACAACGTCGATCCACTGTCACAGATCTGAATCAACAACCTCAGGCTGTCTCAACGGACGGGTAGTTCATAACCTTTCCCTTCTTAACCACCATACCATGCGTTGCTCTCATCCAGAGCGCGCTTTCACATTCATTTTCATAACACTCTTGTTCATACTCTCCTTCACCGCCGCTCTAGCAGAGTCGGCTACTGTCCATGGCTTCCACGCCCGTCATGCCTGGCGCAAACGAGCATCTATAGATGTGATACCCACAGGTCAGGAAATAACCTCGATGCCTGGTGGTTTGCTGCCTACCACTATTCCGCCCTTGACTTTATCGCCTACTATTCTGACCTCGCTTCCCTCAATCTCGGTCCCAACTCTTTCGCCACCTACGCTTCCACCCCTTCCTTCTATTACAGGTCTGCAGACGTCGAATCCTACGACAACCCCTAGTTCATCCGACTCTTCAGCTCCTTCTCCCACCTCTGTACCCTCGACCAGTACTACCAGTACCACCACTTCGCAAGCACAGGTACAGACTACAAGCAATGGGACTCCTCTTTCGTAAGCTTCAATCTTGCACTGCTACGTTGAATGCATCCTGATGTGTGTTTACAGAACCTCTTCTTCTTCTACTTCTTCTTCTTCCTCTTATCTGTCCTCTTCGCAGCATCCGTCTTCGATTACATCTTCTACATCAGCGGCTGCTACTGCAGGCGTAGCAACGCCAATTGCACAAATTTCAGTCACAGCAGGATATTCGGGAACAGTTATCAGTACTAGTTACTCAACTGGAACGATGATTTCATCTACTCCTTCGAGCACGTCTTCTTCTAACTCTGGGTGAGATATCATGTTTCACTTGCCCTAATTTTTAGCTGATACTTTTATCCAGGTTCTTTTCAAACACAGGTGCAGTCGCTGGAACATTTACCATTGCTGGCCTCGTCGGAGTTGCTGGAATTATTGGAGTCGGGATGATGATTGCAAGACGTCGCGCTTCCCGCCCGTACCAAGACGATATGGAGTACCTCGAGAAGAAGCGTGAGCCTCCTATAGAGTTTTCTCACAACCAGAATTTTGTGGTCGGGGATGTCGAAGAATCATCGGACTTGAGTCACGTCAGCCAGTCGATGGAAGTTACCGTTCCGCCTGCTGCACATCTTTATCCGCAGCACGATGTATATCTTGCTCATGGGCATACAGCGAACGAGAGCGATGGGTTCGAAAACCAAGGCTACTACCCACAAGTGGCGTACGCTCCTCAAGATTATGGTATCGCATACCCGCCTAGGGAATCTTTTGCCGCAGAGGATGCATACGGAGGATTGGATGAAACTCGTTCAGGGATGCCAAACCCTTTCGACAATGTTGCAACAGAGCCACCAGCTGCCTCGCAGCACTCGAATCAGTACCTCCGAACTGCTAGTCCTCCTCTTACCGCATATCTCCACCGTTCCATCGATTCTTTCTATGGATCTTCTGCAGCAGCTTCTCACGGACACGCCATATGAGATTATACCAAACTTCGCACACCGCATGTGGTATGCATTGTGATATCCTGCATATTCATCATTCAAAATCACAATGCACTTTTGATTCGTACTTCATTTTTCTACTTATTTATGCCCGTGCAGCCGCACGCATACCTGACTGCTAGGCAGTCCTTTTTGGAACACGGATTATGGATTACATATTCCTTATTACATGGACATATTGACGCAGTGGAATCAATATTTACATAGGTGTCTCATCGAACATTACGGTCTGGAAAGTATAAAGACATAGTCTACATAGTCTCGCAGCAACATCAATGCTAGCGTCATATTTTTTTGTACCGATCTAAACGAGTGATTCAGTCTAACAAGATATAAAAATTGACATTCCCAGGTGGAGCTTTTCGTGGAAACAGATGGATGCAGGAAATATTATTAGTCTTTCTGTGGCTAGCGTTCCAGTGTCTATTGACAGGTTCGATAATCTATGGAAGTGATTTGAAATTTGAACTTATAAGATAATTCGCGGACTTCGAATCCCCAGAAAGCAGAAGCTTGGATCCGGGAATGCACTCTCGTGTGCTGCTTGACTGCAAGGCCTAGTATCGCATCATAATGTTCCACCCCCGCCTGCAGCTAGCCATGGTCTCGAGCAGAAAGGTAGTGACTACGTGGTACCCTTTACAGTCCAGGCTGCTGCAAAGATCCCGCAGGCTCTTCTCAACACAGACAGCTGAAGCGTTCCTCGAACCTCTCGGCTCCGACCTTGGCATCACATGTCTATCCCTCAACAGACCACAAGCAAAGAATGCAATATCAATGAAGCTACTTCATGTGATGACAATCCACCTCCAATATGGTCATACTCACTCTGAATTCACTCATTAGGAATTCCGCGAATGTCTGAGTACCGCGAAGTACGACAAGAGGTATCTGTATTATCTGGGAATACTTACTGTCGCACACTGAGTCAATTTGGTGCAGTATCCGGGCACTGATAATACGCTCTACTACTATGGGTTCGTTCTGCGCAGGCGCCGACCTCGTCGAGAGACGCACCATGTCTCAAATTCAGGTCGCGAAATTCCTTTCTGACCTACGTGCTGCACTTGGGGAATTGGAAGCCTTACCCATGCCAACGCTTGCCGCGATTGACGGTCCCGCATTGGGAGGAGGGTTGGAACTGAGTTTTGCCTGCGACTTGCGCATAGCTGGTGAGTTGGGTCTCTTCATGCTCAGGGTCCACCTCACTTGTATTGAAGGACATAGTGTGTCAAAGATAGGTCTTCCAGAGACTCGCTTGGGCATTATACCAGGAGCGGGTGGTACTCAGCGTGCTGTCCGATTATTGGGCATGTCAAAGGCAAAGGATCTAATATTTACAGCCAAGATGTTGACAGCCCAAGAAGCACTTGAATGGGGTAGCGAAATTTCTGTGTGTATCCGTATGATGTCCTCTGATGGCTGTGAATATAGGTGTTGTGGACTATGTATCATCTCCATCTTCTTCGGCCTTCGAGCGGGCAGTTGAATTAGCTCGAGAAATAGCCAAAAGCGGTAGGTGTAACGTTTCTTCCAGGTGATTCCACCCTCACATTTTGAGCAGCCCCGTTAGCGCTTCGGGCTGCGAAGCAGGCAATTTCACGTGCTGCTGATCTCCCCTTGGAATCAGGTATTCAGTGTTTCATCTGTTGTTTCAGTGGTTGACTTACAGGAAACAGGTTTGGACTTTGAGAGAGCATCCTATGAGGTCCTTCTGCCCACGAAAGATCGATTGGAGGCTCTGGAAGCATTCAAGGAAAAACGTCAACCTGTTTTCAAAGGGGAATAGTTGATTCAGATTGTGAAGCAATACTGCAGGGAATCAAATGGAGCCTTCTGTCGTTGCACGTTTCTTTAGGAAATCAAATGACGTCGTCTCTCGATGGATGTACCAGGAACTGTCCCAGTAGAAAGTAATTACACCAACAGAGTATAATACAACAGCAGAGGTATAGTTTGCACGCAACTACACACTAGTACTGTTAGTGTTCAGTCCACGTCCACCACCTATGGAGAAGCTTCCTGTAAATCCACTTGGAATACCCATGGAAATGCCCTCGCCAAGCTTCAGATTTTCAAGGTCCTTCATCATCATGCCCAATCTCGCCATCTTGAATCGGTCTTTAAGACCTTTAGAAGCAATGTCTGTGGCAATGTCCTCTACATCGGCATTCTCGTTGAATCGGGTCTCAAACTGGACCCAGTCACTTCGCTGCGCAAGGTAGGGCTTAAGCAAGGCGGAATCAATGCGTCCAAGGTAGTTTTCAGTGATATAAGACCTGAGGATTTCAGGGCGCACGAGAAAGACGTTGCCGAGCTGTCTGATAAATTCGAATCGTTCGTGAAGAGCCGGGATGTTGAAGGATGCTACGGTATCTTGGTACGATTTGAGGTCTCTGCAGGGCAAGAATTATGTTCATTGTGGGGAAGCTTCATAATGGTAAAGACTCTTACTTGGCAAGCATCAATCCTCCTGTCGCGCTAACAGGGAATTTGCGCAGGTGGTCAAGTAATAGACTGAAAAACCTGTTGAGCATCATATGAGCGACTCCCAAATGGTTGTAGCAAACCTGTGGAAGGAGATGCCTATTTCGGTAAGAAAAGCCTCTCTGTTCTTGCCGCTAATACATTGTACCGCTGTATCTCTCACTCTCTCGAGTATCTCGCAGCAAGCTAGGCAAGGTTCTGTGTTGACACGAGCAAATGAGAGATCGTCATTTCGAGGTTTGAAATCATTCTTCTTTTGTTTGGAGAGCTGGAGAGAAAGCCAAGATATTATAGCTTGAGGTGCTTAGAGAGTTAGCACGAATTGACGAAAGGCTAGGAGTACTTGCCATCGGTCATGCGCTGTATTAGCGTATTTGACGCTCCTTCGATCCTGCTGACAGTCTGATTGTTGAAGATGGTCATTTCACGCCGAGTAGTGACGGACGATGCTGCCAGCGGAAACAGTGCCATATTGGTATATTGTTGCCATAGATGGCAAATGAGGTCTACTGAGTGCAATACCTCGAGTGGCTGTAGACTTGCTTCGAGTTTCGAGTCAGCAATTTCAAGACGAGCGATCGCTCTGTGCAACATGTTCAGCTATAGCATCATGAGTTCGCGAAAATATTTACGAATCTATTGCAGTTTCCAAGTACGCGCCGCCGATGGCTTCAGCCAACACTCTTAGGAGAATAAATGTGTTCTTGGGTCTGCAAGGGCGTAAGCAAGGATAGGCTTCAACTTCTGCAACAATGACTGACACATCATTCTGGGGTGTAAGCTCAACACATCTCCCAACGGCTTCGGCATGCCACTTAAGCATTTTCTCCGCAACGTCGATGTTCAGCAAACCATCATCCTCCCGCACGTTATCTTCCAAACCCTTATCTTGCATTCTTTCTGAGCTTATGCCTCCATAGCGCATAATTAACGCTGCCGCCTGTGCAGATGTACTTGAACCACCAGACGTCGTAGTATTCGCAGCAGCAGCTCCGAGCCTGTCCACCATCCGGTCAAACATCGAGGACTTCCCTTTGTGTGTTCTCATCTATGTTAGAATAAGTAAGCACGTTCTGCAACAAATCAATAGATGAGCTTGCATGATATCGAGCAAAATTTGCAAGAAGCCCTGCGTAAAGTTCACCCAGACTCTTGCTCTCTCTGTCGAGATATTTTTGACCTTCAATGTATGGCACAAAAAGTTCGGCCATCGCGTTTTCTAGCATAGCGCTCACAACGGATGTTGCTGAGGGTCCAGAAACTGCCAATGAACTAGAAAGAACCCGACGAAACTCCGCTACTTCTAGAGACGACTTGCTGGATGTCATAGATGGGAGCTCATGAGCTTTCAGGTCTTCAACGAGGGTGGACGTCTGGTTGTGCACGAGTTGTAAAGTCCGGAGGTAGGCCAAATCAGAGAGGGAAGACCCTTTATTCAATAACTGCTCCATGTATTGTTGAATCTGCAAACGATCAGACACTACCGGTATTGATGAATGATCTATTGCCTTACAGACTGAGCAAAAACACGCTGTAAGAACACCTGCATGACGAATGGTGGGTTTGGGAATACTGCCTGGACAATTTGTGATTCCTGGGCAACGGTCCCTCTTATTTCTGCGAACAACTCTGCCAGGCCTGACTCCGTGGTAGGCGGGCTTTCGTCCGGTTTGGACACGGTATTCCACCTTTCATTTAATTGTAAGAAGCACTCTGCAGCAAACGGAGAACGTACAATAGGTCGTCATTGTGGTCTGCAGTGTCACGAACCTTATTCAAGAAAAAGTCGTGTTGATTGACATAGATCTGGACGCAAGATGCACCCCCATTGAAATCTAACAATGTTTGTGCACAGTGCTGAAAAACGTTTAATATGTTACAATACATAGAAGAGAAAGAAACATACACGCATCAACTTTGGGTCTCCCTTTCGGTAGCATCGGTCAAACAGCGATAGCATGTCTTTCTCAAACGTCTCGCAGTATTTGTCGATGGTCTCTCGGGTCTGAATTTCTGTTCCGTTATCGGGTACGGGAAAAAGAGGGCAAGCCTATACCTTGTCTGCACTGGGGAGATCGACCTCTCGAGCCACGGTCGTCAGTCGACGTAATATAACGGCTACTTGACTTCGACCTTCTCGGCCTGTTTTCTGCAAAGCATCCAGACGTGAAGTATCGCCGCGAGAAAACTGGTTGTAATAATTGATGAGGTCATGCGCAGCCTGGGCCCTCTGGCGTTCAACATGTATGGATTCAAGTTGTTCACCTGATGATGACATTAGCGAGAGCATTGGAGTGAGTGCGTTAATGCAATGCACCTATTCGGACTGCAGTACGTCCAACATCATTCATCTTGCTCTCCATTGTGGAAAAAGATGACCCAACAGCCTGAGGGACTGTCGTCTCTCACCAGCTTATGGATGTGTAGCTTAGCGTACCTCAAATCCTCGGTTTAGGTCTGCCATCTTCTTTGAGTACTCTCTTTCTGCCACTCGGACACTCTTTTCCATCTGTTCCGTCTTGGTCTGCACATCCTTGCGTACGCTGATCAGCTTGTCTACGACCGCTTCGAATGTTCGTATGAATGGCTTGGGGTCGAATGCTGGACAGAGAGTGAGATACAGCTATCAGGGAGAGCGAATGCAGACGTACGTCCGGAGCTTGTTTTAGATTGCGTGATCAGTCTCTCCGATATAGAACCAACGAATTCTTTGACATCGAATTTGCCCTACTCAACGTCGACCATCAGCTTCACTTCACGCAGTATAAGCCATTCAGCACCTCAAAATTGTCGAGACGTAGTTGTTCCTCTGTGGCTGGGTCAAGGTCGTCAAAATGTTGCATGTTGCCAGGATCTGGACATGGAATGCGTAGCCGAGGCGTAGTGGAACTTGTTTACTGTTATTGAAAACCAAAGCCTCTGCCCAAATTTAATGATCAACGATTGGCAAAAACTCGTATTGGTTGAGCTCTTTTCGATCTTCCCGCAAACCTTCTACGCAACTTCTAGGACTTACCCTTTCCGCAATGGTGTCTTCACATCCGCTGAAGTCACTGCTGGAATTACAATTAGCTTCGGACGCGTCTTCAGTTCTGCACCTGTTATTTGTGCTGTCGACTCTATCAGAGGATTCACTATCTCCTTCTCCTCATCTTCAGAAATGGATATCCCGGGTGACTTCTCTGCTTCATTCAAAAGATGCTGGAGCGCGGTGGGCTGGCATGTGTATTGCTTATCGCACTTCTTCGCTATCGAAATCTACAATGATAGAGTGTGCGCAGAGCTGGGCAGGACTCGCCATGTCCATACTTACTGTTTGTGAAATGCATTGATTCTAATATCCAACCACCTGACCCGTCACTCAAGAGATCTGAACCTCTTCCAATGCTCAAGGCTTCAGTGAGGTATCTTCGACATGTACTCAGCGCAGCAACCGATGTGCCAGAATTTCAAAGGCAACTGGCCACTCCTACCGTTCCAAAATTCAGCCAGGCACTGGTTTCTATTGTCGAAAATGTCGCAGAATATGAACTTAAAGTGGGTGGTTGATGTTCGTGAAATAGCGATGTGTCTTAAAGCAAGATATCAGACTCTTGCGATGGACACATTAAAGGATATGGTCGTTCTGTATCCTTCGTTGCATCGAGCCTTGAGTCCTTCTATTACAGATATGTGTCATCGAATCCTAAATGGCTCTGCACCGCAACGCACGAACAAACGCTTGTTGCACAGTGCAGCAAACCTATACGCCGCCCTTCATTACACTGGAGGCAAGGTTGGGGCAGCAAACCTGTGGAAGAAATCTGTGGATGAGACCATTCAATGTCTCTGGGCCTCCTTGGTAGGCCTCAGAACCACATTTCCGGGTAGGAGGCCTCTATATTTAGTGTATCAATATCTTATTGACCTTTCAACCAGTGATGAACAGCCCCTTGCCGCCTAGCGTACCATCAGTCGATGATCCAGTGCTAGCTGTCTCCCTTAATCTTGACAGGCTGCAATGTAGCATTGCAGCGCTCTGTAGTTTGCTGAGGTGAATATTTTGATCACGATGATGAAATATACTCACGCCAATCCAGGACGACTGTTCAGAGGCCGGTTCAAGTGCCTGTGGGACGTATAATGGGGTTTTGTTTATCACTGCTAGCTTGCACTGCTGACGACGAGGTAATTTCTCGCATTCTCTCTGCATTTGTTCCTTCTCAGGTAGGTGACAGACGGAAGTACACGTTGATGCAACAGTCAGAGCTTTAGAGCTTGCTGTTGTGCCTGAGCTACAGAGTTATGCGTGCGAACTTCTTTGTTGCGTTGCGAAAACGTCAGTCGGAACGCAATATCACGTCCCATATTTCAAATGACCTCTTTCTATTAGCATTCAGCACCGTCTAACACCATACATATCTCGGTTGGTTGCCATGATGATTTATCATCTGGAACAAAACCCTTTACCGTACGTCACTGTCACTATACCTCTTGAAGTATTGATCAGGTATGTTTTAGAGAACAACGATGTCGTCTGCTCAAGTGTATTCAAGTTCTACTGAGCAATAGCTTCCCTCCAAGCTCCGAGCTTAGCTCCACGAGGCTGGTCAAGGCTATTATGCGTTCTCTGACGCCACTGCTATCAACCCAGCCTGACGCAGACTCAACTGAAATAAATTCTGGCCAGAATAAAAAAAGCAAAAAACGCAGACGAAATTATGAAGGGGACGAGGTGTTTAAACTATCAAAATCCGTCATTTGCTCATCGCCTGCTGAGGGAGAAGTTATCCTTTACGCTCTAGATGGTGAGGCTAATCGGGCCCTGCCAATACGGTTGCTGATTATCCCCCTAGCACTACAAGTAATTATGCGGGGTACTGAGCTGCACCCTTCCGTTCGTTCTCTGGCCTGCCGTGTGTTGTTATCCTTGTCACTGTCCTTACCAGCGATGTCACGTTCCTCGCTGTCTCAAGACGCTCATTTGCTCAGTTTGGTACATGCAAGATTGAGCAACATATGTCTAGAACTCTCTCAAGGGACTACGAGTGCCATGGGTAGGAGCCTTTGTTTGGTTCTCAAATCTACTGTGACGGAAGGCAATGAAGATGTAGGCAATATTTGTCATTTCCTCTCCGTCAACGTAATGGCTTTGCTTATAGACCATGCAAACAAAACTCAAAGTGCAGCAAGAAGTTGATCTCCTTCTCCATCCTCGCGGTCCACCATTAGTCCGCCCACTGCCTCATGTGGAAGCACTCTCACTATTCCGCGCAGAAGAAAGTAACGAAGAGTGCGCCGCTCGTACATCACTCGCTTTGGCTACAACATATGATGCAAACGTCACGGATCGTGCGGTGGATCCTATCGTAATAACGTCCTCTCTACCTGAACGAACTCATCAGCCTCCTACTCATTTACCCATGCCAACACCAAGAGCAACGGCTCCTACACCCCACACACCGCCTATGGTACTGACTGGTCAGCAAATAACGTCCCCGATCACGGCAGCACCAACAAAAGAGTCAGACAGCGTCTCAGTGACGTCAAGTCGACAGCCAAAAAAGATTCTGCCGTCAACTTCTGGTCAGAAGGAATGTGCTCCTGTCACGCTAGAACATCCACTTATTCCAGTGGCGGCGAATGATGATGAAGAAGAGCCAATGCCGACTATCGATATGGAGTCGGACTCAGATTGTTGATAGTGGTATACAACCTTGCATCAACATCTGTGACCTACGGATAGCCACAATCAAGAATTACTTCTTCTCCGCTTCGGTTGTGATGGTTGATGAGCGTTGCTATGAGTCTCATCTTCGGAATCGTGATTGGTGAAAGAATGTAGCGTGGGTCCTTGTGATAAAGAATGTAGCTGAAAAGGGTGCGCTCGGTATGAAGAAATCAGATGTTAAAGGTCCCTACCTTGTGCAAAAACTCGCTTGCGACAATGTTGTCATGATCCAATGCCTTTGCGCGTTCAAGAAAGATCTGAGCACGACTCAGCAAATTGCCATCATATGTAGGCTCCACGATATCACGACCACCTGAATCAACTTTAAGGATCTAAGGTCTACATGCCGGATAACGAACTTCCGGAACTGACCAACTTGTTCGGGAGGCTGGGCAATGAAAATGCATAGCAAGCCTGCATATACGTGGAGTACTGGGTTGTCATGATAAGGAAATGATGGGAGGTAACTGCTTGCAACATCAGAACACGAGTTTTTATTTGACAAAGGCACATACAACTCAAGCTCATCCAGTGCATCTCCGTGCCTACCAGCAAGTATATAGTGCTGGACCAATTCAGCAAGAATACGTTCCCGCTAAGAGTTCCACGTAGTCTCGTCGCAATTGTAGAGGCAGCAGGTTGGGACATACCTCCTCCGGCAGTTGGAGTAACATAGTCCGTAGATAATCTATCTTGCGTGGTTTGCTCTCCATGACGCGGACATTGTTATCGCTTTCGAGCAAAGTGATTCCCAGCGTCCACATTGCTTTCCAGTTTGTTTCTTTACATCTGGCTAGGATGGACCAAGCACGATTAGCGCGGGCAAAGTCGTTCCGGTGCAAGCTGAGGTTCAGGATATCATACAGGCGGCGCAGGTGTATTTGACGCATACTGAGCGTTTTCTTTTCAGGCGGAAAAGCGAACAGGAATGGATGGTCATCGTTGTGAGGCCTCTGAAAGACATAATGAGGTTCTGACTCTTGGGTGGAGGTCATTGAAATAAAGTGAGTACTACTTTCGGGTACAGTCTAATTGGTCACGGGGGTAACCGTGTCCAGGAGCTTCATCGACCACATTGAACAGTAAATATTAGCTGAAAGCAAATACGGGCATCATGATGGATGACGACTTCACATTCGGAGCTTCAGTCTGGGGTATATCCAATGATCCAACCCGCCTCGCAAATATCACGACATCTTTATCCTCACTCGGATCACCTGCACCATCACCTGCACCCTCTCAAGACCAACTAGACGACTATGATGACTTTCATACGCCACCCCAAACGCAGAACCCATCTATCGTGCAAGAAGACGATTTTGGTGACTTTGGGGATTTTGGAGAGGCGGAAGATCTAGAGGGTGGCGAGGATTTCGGACACGAGGCAGACTTTGGGCAGGGCGCGGGCTTTGGGGACTTCGCAGAAGATACTAGCTTTCATGAAGAGCCAATACCGGGGCCATCTCAGACTACTTGGGAGCCGCTAAGATTAACTCCATTACCTTCGAGAGACGAACTGGAGCAACAGATCAACCACATCCTGGATCCCGTATGGATTAAAGACATCTCTTCCCTAACAACAGATGAAGACATCAGACAGATGGAGGGCGTCAGCCAGATTTTGGTCACACCTGAAAGGTCCGTCGCCCTCGTGGAATGCTCCCTTCGAATGCTGAAGTTCTAGGTTATGAAGTCGTTGTTTATATGCCATGCTAGTGGACTCACCACCTCTCATGGAGCTCATAAACTGGACGCGCTCACATGTTCGACAGCGACATTTAATTTCTCTTGGACTGCCCGTGAACTTAGATGAAATACACCCGCATGCAAACGGCAGATCCCTTCCCCCACTCCAAATAACAACGCGACCAATGTCTGCGCCTCCTGGGCCACGCAACGGGCCGTTGCATAGTACACCATCGTCTAGAAATAATTCTCGTGCAGGGACACCTGTGGCAGGTATTACTCAGCCGTCTACGCGGCTAGGGTCATCAACTGTATCACAGCTTGGTCTTGGACCCAAGCCTCAACTAAACGAGAAGAAGGTAGAGGAACTACTCAAGCTCGATATAGGTGGGTTTGTTTCACCTACTCACTGTCCCACCAATGATACATATCACTAAGCAGATCAATTAACTCTTTTACCCTTGGCAAAACTTGAACGGCGTTTGGCAGACCTGCAGACAGAGACAACAAATACCTCATCTCTACTCACGCACCTTCTGCAAACTCGCGATGCTCTCCAGCAGGACTCGGAGACATATAACAAATTGATTGCAGAGCTGGTAAGTGAAGCACAGAAGACAAATAGTGGCCAAAATCGGACAGGTGTCAAGCGTAGCGGTACCCTGCGTTAATGTATTCCTCGTACTATGTATATCACCATTTTCAGTTGTACGTAGAGTATGTACTGTACATCTCCTATCACGTGACCTCATATGAAAAAAAGTTGGCGATTGAACCAACGATTTGACCGCGTTCTGCTTCGTCATTCACCAGCTTTTCAGGACCTCTGAAAGATCGGACTTGGGGCCCTTGTCATGACATCATCCAGACAATAGGAACATTCAAAATCACAGCACCGAATACCCCGCCGTTGCGCACACCATGAATATATCACATTCTATTCCGTCCACCGTCTCAAGCATCTCTTTCTCATTCCTGACAACGGAGGACATCCGGAGGATATCAGTCAGGCATATTTCGAACCCCGTATTATTGGATGACCTGAACAGGCCAAACATCGGTGGCCTGTATGATCCTGCTCTTGGTCCTACTGCTCGCCAGGATATGTCAGTCCTTTGCTTTTGGTAGTATTGGGACAGGTGTGCTGACGCTGTAAATCTAGCTGTGCAACATGTCACTTAACTTACTTCACATGTCCAGGCCACTTTGGCCACATCGAGCTGCCTGCCCCGGTGTATCACCCACTCTTCATGACGAACATGTACAACATCCTTCGTGGGACATGCTTGTTTTGTCACAAATTTAAAATGAGTAGATCAGCAGTGCGCCGTCAATCTTCCTCTTAATTTCTTTGCCTGATTCCTCCCGCGCCAGATCTGCAGGTATGCTGCCAAGTTCCGCTTGCTGGAGCATGGTCTCCTGGAAGCTGCTCTCGACGTGGACCACATCACCTTACAAACAGCCACAGATGATGACGAAGACAGTCGCGACGAAACTATCGCAGAATTCGAATTTCGTGTGAACTTATTCGTCACGGTGCATCTTAGCAAGGCTTCCGGTAGCAAGCGAGATCACTACAAGGACAGTCTTGTCTATCAAGCCCGAAAAGATCTCATTGCGGAGTTTTTGAGATCAACTATCACCAAAAAATGCAGTAACGAGGGATGTGGCGCGTGAGTTAGGTGTCTTCGTTGCATGTGAATTTTTGGCTTAGCAAAATACTAGCTTTGGCTACACGTTCCGCAAGGAGGGTTTCACCAAAATCATCGAGTATGATCTCACCGTCAAACAAAAAAACCAGCATCGTTCTGTCAATCTCACAAGGCCGGACGTCCTCTTGTTCCAGCAACACAGTTCGGATGCGTCAGCTTCTCCTGCTGGACCTTCGAATACTATGGAGATAGACTCGGACTCTGAGCCTGAAGGTGAAGGGGAGCCGACATACTCAGATGAAGAAGAGGAATTCCAAGCTACCCATCTCCCGAAAGAGGGGGGTCCTCCTCGTGCTGCGAATGGCAAGGTCAAGACCGCGCGCGGTCGTAACGAGCGTGTCATGGCACCAGAAGAATGTCGTGCCCATTTGCGTCTTCTCTTCCGCAATTGCCCTGAGATCTGTTCTCTCATCTTTGGTCGACATGGGCCCTTCTCTCTTATGAATGCTGCAGGTCTATCATTAGCATCCGCCGACATGTTCTTCATGGAAGTTATCCCCGTTCCGCCAACACGCTTTCGCCCTCCCGCCACAATGGGTGAAACGCTATTCGAGCATCCACAGAATGAGATGCTGGCCAAGGTGTTGAATACGTCGTATAAGCTGCGTGATTTAAACGCGGACTTGCAGGCCGCAGCTGCGAAAGGATCAGGCGTTGACGATGGAATCAGGCGTCGCCTCCTTAGTGCTCTACTCGAGGCCCTTGTTCAGCTGCAAGTCGACGTGAACAGTTTTATCGACAGTAACAAAAACCCTGCGCCTGTCCGCAATGGTAAACTTCCTCCTGCTGGTGTCAAGCAGGGGCTCGAGAAGAAGGAGGGTCTCTTCCGTAAACACATGATGGTAAGACATAGTTTTCTATGGGGTAAATCGTATTGATTTTTTTTTTCGCAGGGTAAACGCGTCAACTATGCAGCGCGTTCTGTTATCTCACCGGATGTGAATATCGAGCCGAGTGAAATTGGCATCCCTCCAGTCTTCGCGAGGAAACTTACGTTTCCTGAGCCCGTCACTCCCGCCAATTTCCACGAATTGCGGCAATGGGTTATTACTGGTCCGAAGGGTTACCCAGGAGCGACAATGGTAGAATATGAAGATGGACATAAGCTGTCCTTGGTAATAACCATCCTTATCACATTTTCTCTGCATTCTGACGTGGTTCGTTAGGAAAAACTCACGGCAGAGCAGAGGACGGCCATCGCAAACCAGTTGCTGACTCCCCAAGATGGCAGCGACAGCTCGTCAGGTCGCCGTGGACTGTCAACGCGAACGGCTTCGATCAACAAGAAGGTGTATCGGCACCTTCGTGACGGGGATATTCTGATTTTGAATCGTCAACCCACCCTTCACAAGCCAAGTATGATGTGCCATAAGGCTCGGATTTTACGAGGAGAGAAGACGATACGTATGCATTATGCGAACTGGTAAGCTATTCAATTACTTGTACAACGAAAAATGACTAATTTTGTTCTGGTATCAGTAACTCCTATAATGGTAAATATTTCAATTCAATCTCACAAAAATGTTTCTGATTGTAACCGTTCTCAGCTGATTTTGATGGTGACGGTGAGTACCCTGGTAAAGGCATTAGGGTCGACGAGAAACTAAACGGCTTCGTTGGGTAGAAATGAACATCCATTTTCCCCGTGAGCTGCTCCCAAATTTGTGTCCAAATTTTGATCTGATCCTTTCTGAAGAAAATCAGGTTGCTCGTGCTGAGGCGATGCTAATTGCCAATACTGAGAATCAGTATCTGGTCCCTACATCTGGTAAACCGTTACGTGGCCTCATCCAGGACCACGTTGTTGCTGGTGTCTGGATGACCTGTCAGGACACTTTCTTCTCTCGGGAGGAGTATTTCCAACTTCTGTATGGAGCGCTCCGCCCTGAGGATGAGACTTGTCATCTAGCACGGCTAGTCACCCTATCTCCGACCATATGGAAGCCACGTCCGCTGTGGACAGGCAAGCAGGTCGTAAGTTACAAGGCCTCATTTTCCAGATTAGTCCTGATTGTAATGATAAGATTTCAACGGTCCTCAAAAATATCACACCAAGTAACGCGGAGGGTTTGAACCTTGAATCAACTGCCAAAGTTCCTGGCCATCTATGGGGCAAATATTCCTCCGAAGACAATGTCATTTTTGTTGATGGAGAACTCCTTTGCGGTATCCTGGACAAATCTGCGTTTGGCGCCACTGACTATGGCCTTGTGCACTCCGTGTACGAGTTATATGGAGCTGATGCCGCTGGGAAGCTTCTCGGCATTCTCAGCCGGCTCTTTACAAAGTTTTTACAACATCGGGCATTTACGTGTCGTATGGACGATCTGGCGTTAACACCTGAGGGGGATCAGAGAAGAACTGAGATACTCCAACGGGGCCGTGATCTTGGGTTTGAGGGTGCCGTTGAAAATTTCCCTTCGTTGAGCAAGTTGCCCAAGGAGAACATCCCAGCAGCTTTGACGACGCTGCTGGAAGATGTCTTGCGAGATGATAGCAAGATGGCCGGCCTGGATGTCACGGTCAAAACGAAGCTTTCAGGCCTAACCAAGTCCATCGCTGACGCTGTTATGCCCCACGGTCTCCTGCGCAAGTTCCCTCACAATCACATGCAAACTATGACGCTATCCGGTGCGAAGGGTAGTGCCGTCAATGCCCAGCAGATATCATGTGCGCTTGGCCAGCAGGAACTTGAAGGTCGTCGCGTACCCGTTATGGTCAGCGGAAAGACCCTCCCATCTTTCAAGTCATTCGAAACGAAATCCATGGCAGGTGGCTATGTTGCCAGTCGCTTTCTGACGGGCGTCAAACCTCAAGAATTTTATTTCCATTGCATGGCTGGACGTGAAGGTCTTATCGATACTGCTGTCAAGACGTCTCGATCCGGTTATCTTCAGCGGTGTCTCATCAAGCACCTTGAGGGCATTCGCGTCCACTACGATCATACCGTCCGTGGCAGTGACTCATCTGTATACCAGTTCCACTATGGTGGCGATGCGCTAGATGTCACAAAGCAGAAGCACCTCTACCAGTTCGAGTTCGTAGCCCGGAACCAGCTCACCCTTCTTAACCTGTACAAACCACGGGATATTGCTGGCCAGATCAACGACACAGAAGCCACTTCGTATATGAAGAAAACCCTAAAGAAATCAAACGTGCGTCCGGACAAATACACGCCTGCTGAGCGAGAGGAACGCGCTCCTGCATTGGATGTGTATAGCCCTAGTCGATATCTTGGCAGCACATCAGAGAAGTTCGCGGAGGCATTGGCTCGGTATATCAAGTCTAATCCTCATGGGCTATTGGCCGACAAGGATAAAACGGCGAAAGGCGGCCCCAAGGTCAAGCGTCGAGATGAGCTCGTGAAAGCCAGATATTTCAATTTGCTCATGAATGTTAAGTACCTAAGAAGTTTGGTCGAACCTGGAGAGGCTGTTGGTTTATTGGCGTCTCAAGGGTGGGTTTTTGAATCCTCCCCTATTTATTTCGCATTCTCACTGTTTGTAGTGTTGGAGAACCGTCGACTCAGATGACCCTGAACACGTTCCATTTTGCCGGTCAGTTTTTTTTAGAAACAGAAATGACGAACCCCCACAAACATTCACATTCTCGTGTAGGTCATGGAGCTGCCAATGTAACATTGGGTATCCCCCGGCTGCGGGAAATCGTCATGACGGCCTCACAAAAGCCCAAGACACCTTCAATGTCCATGGAGGTCACTTCTGGCGTGTCCAAGTCAGACGTTGACATTTTTTGCAAGCGCGCTAGCAAATTGGCATTATCTCAGCTAGTTGACAGTGTGACAGTGAAAGAGCGTTTGACTGTGCAAAATGACGCACGTCGTACTGAATTTCTGATAGACATCGCCTTTTTCCCCGCAGAGGAATACACCAACGAGTACGACATTCTTCCCGAGGAAGTTCTTGCTGTGTTTGGAACGAAATTTCCATTGATCTTCAAGAAGGAAATTCAGTTGGAAATGAAGAAACTTGATGCGGACCTTAAAGGCCAAATAGCACAGCTTGGGAAAGGGAAGACCTCTAAGGAACCTGTCGTTGGCGAAGCGCAGGCTGAAGATGATGAAGGTGACGGCCCAAGCCGTGGCAAGGACGACGATGACCGGAGTGAGCAAGGGGACGGTGATGCTGTTGACGCAAAACGAGCTCGTCAACAAAAGGAGCAGGCATCCTACGAGTCTGATGAGGACAGCGAAAGGGATGGGTTGGATGACGCCGCTATCGAGGCTGCTTATGCTTCAGATGCAGACAATGGCGCAGGCGAAGGCGAAGGCAACGATGACAAAATTGGTCGTCGGACGACTATTCACGATCAAACTCAAATCGTAGCGGACTCATTCACTAAGGAGTTTCCTCAAGCAACGTCGTTCACTTTCAAGGAATCAAGGTGTTCTATCCGGCTTGAGGTTCGTGATACATATTTTCTTTCCAGTCAATCCCTCATAAAATTTCAGTTTCCTGCAGATTTTCCCAAACTCTTGTTGGTCGGCATAGTTGAGCGCACTTGTCAGAAGACCGTTATCCGCGAAATTCCCGGCATTACAGATTGCTTCAGTGCGATTGTACAGGAACGCGGAATGGAAAAGATACGAGTACGCTATTGTTTCTTTTCACTGACATGTGTGCTAAAACCATAAATGTAGCTCACTACCAATGGATCCAACTTGCGGGGTATCTGGCAGTTCGCAGGTGCAACAGATGACAACATCATCGAGCTGGAAACCATGTATTCCAACGACATTTATTCGATCCTCAAAACTTACGGCGTGGAGATGGCGCGTGCTGCGATATTACGTGAGATTGGTGGTGTATTTGATGCCTACAAGATCGACGTTGATGGGAGGCATCTGGAACTCATTGCGGATTATATGGTCAGACATTTAACGGCTTGGCACACCATTCTCGTACTGACGATTCTATTAATGTCCAGACATTTGAAGGTGGATACAAGCCGTTCAACCGGAAGGGTCTGTCGAGCAACCCTTCGCCCCTCCTGAAGGCGTCATACGAGACAACTGCTGCCTTCCTGTCTGATGCGACGTTATATGGCGACTTCGACGATCTGTCCACGCCGTCAGGCAACTTGGTCATGGGACGACCTAATCAAACGGGTACTGGAGTTTTCGATGTGGTGATGCTTGCGGACGTTTCTGCTTGATCCATGGTTAAATAAATGTCCCAGGGTACTATGTAAATGCACCCAAGCTTGCTGATTCAATCATTCAATGAGGGAGTTCATAGTTAAACTTGCTCACAGTCGAGCCCCACTGTCACGCGTTGTGTGTCTTTGTTGTCGTGTTCGAAATTGCCAAATTGCAACTCCGATTCCAACCACATCGTCATTGTCAGTCAGGTCGACCACTCTACAACGCCCATAATGTCTTGTTCTGTTCCTTTGCAAGACTTGCCCCTTGCGCATTTTCTACTCAGTGGCGCCAGTCCCTCCTTGAAAACTCCCATTGCTAAACCAGCCAAACGCCCTCTGTCACCTTCAACATCAACCATTTTTAGCCCAGCTAAACGCCGCATTTTGCGTTCAGAAGGCATTCTTCTGCCTGGTGGAAGCTCCCTGTCATCGTTTCGCCCCCAACTTCCATCATGCGGAAGTGACGTTTTTGGGGCCTCTTGCGCTTCGTCAACGGCATCGCCGTCATCTGCGCAACGTGCTGGTATCGCCCAGGGAAACTCAAAGGATAGACGGACATCGAGGAGATCTTCACCAAAGTTGACACGCCAATGTTCAACCATTACATCAGGAGATGACTCGGCCTCTGCACTCAGCCTTCGTCGCTCGTCTCGTCTGCAGTCATCTCAACCACGCGCTGCACCTATAGCAATTCCGCGCGAGATGCCACCACCCCATGATCGTCAATCAGTGCATTATCCCGGCTTTGACACGTATCAGGATACACACATATTTCTTGTACCATCACAAACAATTCCCTCTTCTGATAATGAAGATTCATGGTCTAGTTCTGAAGAAGTCCTTTCTGAAAGGGAAATCAGTAAAGAGAATATCCCTCCTCGGAAGAAAGCCAAGAAGTCGTCTTTGGCTCGGTCTTCCCTTCCGACGGACAAATCACTTCCGCTCAGATCGATCTCCTGACCGAGATGCCCCAGAGGGAGTCCGCTGCCTGACATCACAGCTAGTTCGTATATATGGGGTTGCCACTCACCGGGTGTCCTCAAGAGAGCTCCCGAAGTAGGGGAATGAAAGCGTTGGGAAGAATCCTTACTGGCCACTCTATTGATATGTGCCACACATCTACGAACATAGGGCTCACTGCCGTCTCAATTGATATCATGGTTGGTTGACTGATTTATATCATCCATAGTATGTACCCTATTTATCACGAGCCTTATTGCCTGTTGCTAGGACAGCATAAGGCCTTCTATCCTTTTCTATTCATTACATACATTCCTCTTGTTGGAGCTTGTTGGTCTTATTCAAGTCTAATTATTGAAGGACCCGTTGACTAGTTGTGCCACGTAGTAGCACGTGTTCGTGGCAATTGAGCTGACACGTTGGAATGGACAGTCGACTCTGGAAAGCTTGAATCCATTAATCACTACTACTATGAAATTGCGCAAGCTGGTCGTCCCTCTAGTTGCTTGTCTCCCCTTGGCGAACGCTCAATTCAATTTCTTTGATCATATGTTCGGACATTCCCAGCAACAGCAACAACAACAGCAACAGCCTCAACAACAGAGAGGATCTTCTAGTGACTCTCAATGGATGGCATATTCAGAATCTCGTCAGTACCCAGATGCGCAGACCCTTATTTTGAGAACAGCTTATTCATGATATTTTTAGTCCCATGCTCCCAATACCTCTGCCCAGGTACACTGTCTTGTGTCAAGAGACCGACTGATTGTCCGTGTCCTAATGTTGAGGACATCAAGTGCACCGTACCGGACGCAGTGGAAAGAGATGCTGTCACGGTTGTTTGTGTGAGGGGGGTAGAGGAATGTGCATTAGTCGAACGGCTGATGCATTCATATTCAACATGAAACTGGCTTTCAAAACTCACTATATCTGCATAAATGTTATAGCGAGTGATCTTGGCTCCTAACTTTGTGAATTTTGAACTTGCTCTTATTATCTCGAAGCCTTCAATCTGTTTTCACAGCTCGCATTTCCTTCCCGACGACAAAGACAAACTTCCCGCGACTCAGCGCAGGCCCACGTTTCCACATTATTCTTTTGACGTTTGCGCATCCCGGGACCCAAGGGCGCGGTTCTTCCGAAAGTTTCATTATCTTGCATGAGCTATCTCACCGTAAGGATTCCCATTTAAATAAAATGGATATCTCCACCCTGCCAGCATGCTACTTCACTTTCTTTCCATAGCAAATAACAGTGTGAGATTTCCATTTTTCACTGCTGAATGGTGTTTTTTCCAAGATTATTTCTTGAGTGGGTCACTCGTGTAAGAGGTTTCGAGTGACTATGCCTTCAACCTGCCCAAACCTCTCTTTTTCTACCTAGCTCGGCCTCTGATTTGCGCAGTGTCCGATGAAAGTGTGTTTGACCAACCAATTCCCATCGTTCGTTCCTGGAGACTTTGAGATTTCATATCTGTCTTGGCAAGCGTGGTTGATTGCAATCCCGCTCAAGTTGCTTGCGGGTAACATGAAGACTGTGTGTGATTCCGAGCCAGTCTGCTCCACTCGTTCGCATATTGAATGGGACAAATAATATATATGCCAAAATTCTTACAACAAAGGTGATGTCGGCAATTTTTGGCTATGATTTTTGCTTCCAACTCCGCGAGGATTATATAAAGTAAGATGTTACGTAAATGACCTTCGACACTACTTGAACCACCATGGCTGTTCCAAGACCGACGGTGAGCCATGCCATAGAGTCACATTGACCAGTTTAGCTGAGGTCTTCTGCAGTCAAAATTGCCCCCAGGTGCCAATCGTATACTCTTCGTCAAGAATTTGAACTACCAGATTACCGGGGACGACTTGTACGACCTCTTTGGTCGATACGGTAGCATCAGGCAAATACGCATAGGAGACGAGCAAAAGACGAAAGGGACTGCCTTTGTCGTGTTCGACGATGTTATGGACGTATGTTTATCAGGTATAATGGCTTTCTTGTGTCTGATCCCTGCTACCTCTCAACACAGGCAAAGAACGCACTTGAACATCTGAACGGTTTTCATCTGCAGGAGCGATATATCGTTGTTCTGTACCACATGCCAGCCAAGCAGGATGCTGCTGCTGCTAAAGCCGACCTAGCCCGAAGAGAAGAAGAACTAGCGCAGCTGAAAAAGAAGCATAACATTGGGGATGATTGAACTTCCTCTCGAGCCTATGGTTGCATATATGTTCAGCTCAAGTACGTACGCAACAGTACAAATCGGTCAAGAAATTTATGCATTCTAAATCAATTGTATCGAGACTATGTTCACGAAGAATTGTCTATGGGTGTCAACTGCATTTTGGACATCTCTTGTCAATCTGTGGGGCTGATCACATTGGGTTTCAGCGCAGAGTCAGTGCATGCCACTTGTGACGTACCGTACTGCTGGGGATATTGACGGCTATATGGTCACAAAATTAGTAGGTTTCCGAAATTCAACAATACGAGGACATACTACTGCCAGCACATCGTGCTACATTGCGGAGGCACACATGTTGGTGAATGTTTGGGGCTGAATTTGCAATTTCTAAGGTCGCACTTGATCTAGACACCTGGTAAGATGGCGAACAAACGAGTTACAGCTGGCTCCTGACCTCCTCATCTGGCTAAAAGGCGACGATTTAGCTCAATTCAAGACTCGCGGGACCAACGAGATTCATACCAAATTTACTGTGTGTCCGCAGCTGCGAAGGAGGATAGTGTCAATTATTCTGACCGCTGGACAATAGTACGACCATACCCCTTGTAATAGTTGTGCACTCTGGAACAGGGGCGAAGTCAGCAACGGTGACTGCAGCTGCACAAGTGGTTGCTCACCTTCTCCAGTAACACATGATGATCAGGATGTAATTATGAATCGTTTCAATCTGTATGTCTTTTATACCTGAAAATTAGCGCCATTGCTCTCCCACCTGGTGACGCGACAAGAAAATGAGGCCGACACAGGCAAGAACTAGGACCGGCATCCGTTCGCGGTGAAGACAAACAGCTTTGGAAATGGCGATCTCGGAAGGGTCGCACGATCGCTGAGTAAGGGACCTGAGCGCAAAACACTGACCCTTGTCAATACACATGAGATCTTACTGCACCTATGATATCGTCAATGTTACATTCTAGGGGGATGTCATTTGATCAATTGATCACGGATTCTTGCGCGCGGAGTTTACCTCTCTCTTCTTCTGCAGACGTCCAAGTTGGATAAGCTCACAGCGGCGTTCTTTCCCAGATGCTATCCCACAATCCATACAGAAAATTTGAGCATGTGAAGTTTGCCAAAGCACGAACGGTTTGTTGCTATAGCCTAAATTGCTTCCTGCGGCCCGGAAGTAACCAGTTGAGTTACGTTGCGGCTTGACATGCCTATGCCTCGGTCCTGAACGTGACTTTGAGCTGTCATTTTAACGCCGGTAACGCCATGTCAACTGTATGTAAAATTGGTCATTGAGCATACAATTCACGCTCTATTACCCTCATCTTCGTTCCGAAAGCAGTGATCCGGCTTCAGATCAGCACTTCAAGATAAGCTTGATGAACCAAATATGCTACTAGGTGCGAGGTCTCGTGCTTGATGCTTTCCCCGCCACGACCCTCCTATATTGATGGGAAGAATACGGTCATCAGAAACAGCATGGTTCACCCTCAAATGAATCCAATGAGCTTGTCGACGTTTGTAGTTCAGTGCCGTCACGTAGTCATTGCCAACGTCAAATGGTTAACAAGCAAATACCCTAATGATCGGAAGTTATTTGGGAACTCAATGGGAATTCAATCACTCTGATGAGTCTCCGATGTTTGTGAATTGTCCGCCTGTGTTAGAGTGACGTAACTCAAGAGTATGTGCGATATTCAACCAATTCCCGACACATGGCAGCCTCGCCGATCAGAGAACCAGCGTGAATCTCCCCCTGAGGGTGCTTTATGCGGGGCTTTTCTGACGTTGTACATAACTTTATATCACTTTATTCCGATATAGAGAAAAGATTTTCTATATGTCATCTAAAATCGGCCATACATGACTATGAATCTGCGGCCTAACAGTGATCGGCGCCGCCCGCGTGGTTTCTGTGACGATCAAAACCTGGGCAAAGGTTTACTCCGATTCAGCAGCGACGTGGTATTTTAGCGCTCGGGGTATGAACTTCAACTTCTCCGCCGCGTAATCCTCTGGCTTGAATATTCATAGCATGCCAGTGCTAGAACGGCCGTCGCAAACATCATAAGTATTGGCTGATTTTTCTTCACCCTCGACACACGAATTCATCTCAGATTACGGTGAGCCGTACCCGTTCATGCGTAAGAGGGCGACTATACGGACGCTAATATATTACATCGCGGCCGAAGCTTCATCGCAAATAGTGTTTGGCTTGTGTGGTATGACTTTAGGTGTTATTCTCAGGTTTCTTGACTGCTTGGCCTATAATCCTATGCTCACTTGTACTTTTTAGAGTAATTAGTGAGTTGAAATTGACTACATTGCCACGATTGACTCCCCCGATAAGTTTACAGTTTCTCCAAACTGCTGCGCGCGTTCGCTGTCAAGGGGGGTTACCAGATTCCGATAAGTCAGAACGTCAAAAAAACCGCGCGATCCTCGCGTTGCGTCCCTGCAACAGTGCAACCCGTCACTACAAAAAAAAAAATTGTGCGCTCGCGATTATTATCTCATACGACATATCGGTTCAATGGTACAAAAATGCCAGGGTGAACCGTCCGCTCTCAAGCGCAAGCGGACACGAGGACAAGCATATCATCTCATCGTGACTGGAGCCTGACCCAGAACAGTGGTGGTGTGATATTTTCTTTGTCCAGACCCATTGGCTTTGCGCCCGTAAAATACTGATACTCATTTTATACTGTATACAGCAACGTGCGTTGCAATTTGTCTGACGCGCGCTCGTTTAAAGGGGCTCAACCAGGCATCTAAACCGTCGCAATAATCTTGACTGTGGCTGAAATGGAACAGCAGTGACGATTAGGGAGGGATATATTTTTAGTTATTTTTTCTTGTTTTTGTTTTTACTCTGGCGAGCATAACGTCTCGCGGGTGGTCGCACAGCAACCTTCAATCTACTAAAGGAACCGCCAGTGTTTCTCAGTTCCTCGGTTCTACAAGAGTGGGGCCGTGGAGCTCCGCGCGCAATAGAGGACAATATCCCCATAGTTCATCTTCTTTAAGGACCCCTATGGCCTCGCTCCCGCGCATGAATATATCGCATGAACTCTGCGGCCGTCATATCAGGCTCGGTTGTTTATAAAACGATTTGCCAAAACGTTCGATCGTACGGTGTCAATCAGCTTCTCCCACTTCCTGCACTAAATTACGCATACTTATTGATTTGCAACTTTTAGGAAAGATTTAGCTACAACTGCATGCTACGACCCTTCCCCTATCATGGTCCCTGACGCCGGGCTGGGCGGTCAACGACTGTTTATGAAACTGATCCGCTCTAAAATTGATTCCGCTTTAGAATAATCACCCGTCATCTCGCAATACGTCATTTCAGGGACGCTACTAGCGAGCCCGTTGCGACTCCATGTGGATTTCGGCCACGCTACATTCTTACACATTTGCTGCGAGAGATGAGAACAGTGTCATCTCATAATCAGACAGATTTGGAGCCGTGAAGTACGACCTTTAGCGACGGCCCTACGGATCGCACATAAATGCACGACGACATTGGCAAATCAATTAAAAGCAGACAAAGTCATGGCAACAAAAATGATAAAACCTCATAAAGTACAACATACATGCAAAGACCATTAATATCGAATATCATCCGGTTCAAATGCAAGAGACGCATCGGCTGTGCTTTGCCATGCGGCGACAAACCCTAGATAAGCTCGGCAGCGTTAACAGGCATCTCATCCTGATGGATTGAATGATCAGCAACGAAAAATGAATGAAGAGATGGTCAAAAGGACAACGTACAATCTGTGTGCTGTAAAATTGCTCTGAGGTGGAGTTAGTGACAAAGGCAACAACGAAAAAAAAGTAACGTACCGATATCGCGTAGTATGCGAACGTCGTCGACAGTCACGAACTGACGAATGATACGTGAGAATATAAAACAAGTATCACGAAGGACCCTGACGTACGTTGATAGCAACACCTTTCCGGCCAAAGCGACCTGACCGCCCAATACGATGAATGTAATTCTCACGATTGCTGTGTGGAGCGACTCAATCAGCGCATCCAAAGGTTGAGGCAAATCTAATTACGCTGGGAGATCATAGTTGATGACAAGGGAGACTTGTTGGACGTCAATTCCTCTGGCCCAGACATCTGTTGTAATGAGCACACGACTACAGTAGTGTCAGAACCTTTCCAACCTGAAGTGAGCTGAAAAAGACGCACGATGTAGTACTGCGGAACTCTGCCATAATGGCATCTCTTTCCTTCTGAACCATTTCACCGTGCATCGACGACACGGTGAAGTTTGCCGCGCGCATCTTTTCAGTCAGCCAATCGACCTATTCAGGCCAGTAAGCCACATCAAAAAGAGATTTCTTTTGAATCGTACCTTGCGCCGGGTGTTGCAAAAGATAACAGCTTGCGTAATGGTGAGTGTATCATACAGATCACACAGCGTGTCGAACTTCCAGTCCTCTTTTTCCACAGCCACGAAAAATTGTTTGATTCCTTCGAGTGTCAACTCATCACGCTTGACGAGGATACGAACGGGGTCGGACATGAATTTTGTTGTCATCTCCAACACATCGTAGGGCAGCGTCGCACTGAGAAGGACAACCTGCGTGTTTGGGGGGAGGTAACGATACACATCATATATTTGATCCTTGAATCCCTTATTGAGTAACTCGTCTGCCTCATCGAGAACCAGCATTTTGATGTTGCGCGTCCGAAGAGTATTGCGCCGAATCATATCGAAAACACGACCAGGCGTCCCAGACACAACATGTTGACCGTGTTCCAATTTTCGGATGTCCTCGCTAATGGATGTACCTCCAATGCAAGCATGACAGAGGACGTTCATATAATCACCAAGAGCGAGAACCACCGACTGTATCTGGGTCGCCAACTCGCGGGTAGGTGACAGCACCAGAGCCTGGGTTTCGCGGACAGAGATATCGATGGACTGCAGGATGGATATGGAGAAGGTGGCAGTTTTACCGGTTCCAGACTGTGCTTGCGCGATGACATCGCGACCGCGCGTTATTGGGAGGATAGCTCGCTGCTGTATAGCAGAGGGTTTTTCAAAGTCTAGACACAAGGTTTGGTGCGAGTAATAATGATGTAAAGAAGGAAAAATAGTCACTGTAGGCATATATACCACGAAGAAGATCGGGTTTCAAGCCGAAGCCGTCGAAAGTCGACACAACCGAGATTGCTTCAGACGACTCAAATACGAGTTTCTGTGAAATAAATTAGAGAAATATTCCTGGTCTCTGAGCTGCGACTCGCCTCGTCTGCAGGGTTAATGGGAGCGCCAGGCATGTTGGTCTTTGACATCTTGGTGAATACGGTGAAAAGATCGGAGTTTGGAAATTAACAACCTGCAGCTTGGCCCATTTGTCAGCGTTTTCGTTTACTGAGGCTTTCCGGTCAATTTGGACGACATGGACTCCATCATCGAAACTCAACGTCAGACGCACGAGGAGATAGAACGATATGAAACTGCTCTCTACTCGCTGCTCTCAAGAAACCAGCCTACTCATGAAATAAAACTTCAGACAGAACACAAAGCAGCTCAAGTCCTCGATCGTATTTCCTCGCGCGTAACAGCCCTGCATAATTATTACCTTGATGAGGATGCGCGAAAAGCTGAGATAGACGCAATTAGCGCTCCGGCAGCGGCGCAGAATGATCTTTCTGAGTTCTATGCGCGGTTGGTGAAGATTCAGGACCACTACAACAAGTATCCTGATGCTGTACCAGGAGGCTTCGACCTCGAGCTTGCTGCCATCTTGGAGGAAGGTAATCAAGATGGTCTAGATGATGATTTCGAAGAGGAAGATCGTGCGTTCATAGTTGTCTCATTTTTGTATGGTCTCACCTTTGTATTTCAGCCATATCTCTACTTTTCTCTGGTGAAGAAACATACGGGAAGTACCTCGATTTGTATACGAATCACACCGCGTACAACAACTTGAAGAACATTTCAAAGCGACTGCCATACCTTCAATATCTTGACGTCTTGCTCGCCGCTCAAAACGGCTTGCTGCACAACGAGCTTCCGAAGGAGACTAGGGCAACAAAAGATTACGAGGTGTAAGCTAGAAATTATTCAACATGAATGACCCTCACTCTCTATCAGGTACATTCAAAGCTTGCATGATTATCTTTTCTCGTTCGTAAAACGGACGCAGCCCCTTGTAGATATCCAAACGAAGCACCAGGAAGCTGAAGTCGAATTCGACCAGAAGTGGGATGCTGGCGAGTTTGTCGATTGGGAAGAAAATAAAGTCGCTAAACGGTCAGCAAACGTGGACGATGCAGGAGAGGGATTGTGGTGCTCGGCATGTAAGTCAGTTGTATGTATCAACAGATCGCATGTGTTCACATTAGTGTTGCCAGGTCAGAAGAACTATTCAAAAAAAACCGTTTACGATGCCCACTTGACTTCCAAAAAGCATCTGAAAGCAACTTCCAAACAAGCGCTTTCGGATGCCCCACCCCAAAATCCCAATGGCACACAAACCTCGATACAATCTGCGAGCAATGGTCAGGCCTCAAATCGCAGACTCCGGAACTCCGCGCTACTCACACATCTTTCCACGTTCCTTCTTGTTATATTGATCCCCACTATCAGCGAGACGAAATCTAACGTGGAACGCCGCTTCTCCCTCACAGCGCGTGAACGTGAACAAGAGCTGCTTGAGCAGGCGAAGCCTCCTCCAGCTCCCACCAATACATCTGGCGATGCTGCGGCTGAAGAGGAGGAAGAGGAGAGGATATACAATCCCCTTAAACTTCCGCTCGGCTGGGATGGCAAGCCAATTCCTTACTGGCTGTACAAGCTTCACGGACTTGGGGTGGAATATCGGTGCGAAATATGTTCCGACCACGTGTACATGGGAAGGTATGACGTCTAGTTTCATTCCCGCGATACCGGTACGAAAGCTAACTTCTCTGCAATAGGAAAAACTTTGATCGACACTTCCAAGTAAGCGGTCAATTTTTTGATTTGATAGTGCTAGGCTAATCATTGATGATAAAGGAATCAAGGCACGCCTTTGGCATGCGAGCTCTGGGTTTACCGAATACAAAACATTTTCACGAAATTACTCGCATTGAAGATGCCCTCTCACGTACGTGCCCCTGAGCATTTCTGATGAAAATACGTTAATATTCCGTTCAGTGGCAGAAAAATTGAAGCAAGAGGGACGGCATGAGATCTTCGAGCAGGAAACAATGGAAGAACTTGAGGACGACGAGGGCAATGTTTACAACAGAAAGACTTATGAGGACTTGAAGAAGCAAGGTCTGATTTGATATGCCCATGGCGTGATACAATTGTGCTTCCATTTACTACTTGTATTATTGACTTCTATGCTTCGAACTATAGTAATCTAACCTCCACTTCCGGTGTCAGTGTACCGTGACCGCGGTGGAGGTGGAGGAG
This sequence comes from Rhizopogon roseolus, assembly GCA_930272055.1. Taxonomy (NCBI): domain Eukaryota; kingdom Fungi; phylum Basidiomycota; class Agaricomycetes; order Boletales; family Rhizopogonaceae; genus Rhizopogon; species Rhizopogon roseolus. The sequence continues at coordinate 146,809 of CAKNEV010000031.1, forward strand.
GTTTCCGAACCGGTGTGATCGGGGATTGCAATGCCATTGCATGTGAGTAGAGTTCTTCATCGGACGATGACGGTGAGGATGAAAAGGGAGGCGATTCCTCTGAGGAATCAAAAGGGTTGATGGTATCTGATTCTAATAGGTGAGCTGTCGAGATAGGAAAGATGCCCTTGGGATGTTCTGGGACATGTTAGGAAGTGTGTGCTGATGCTGTTACACGCTTACCTGGTCTGTCCCACCAGGCGTCGTCATCCGTGCTGGGCGGTGGTACTGCGATAAAGGCAAACGTTAGAGCCACGCGGACGAGTATGATAGTCCAGGACTAACATTCAGAGCGATCATCGGGAAGCACCAGAGATGCGAGCTTCTCATCGAGTTTCTCCCCTGGAATAGCTGACACGGTGTTTTCCAGGAGCAGGCGAGATAGTGCAGCCCTCTTTACGCCGTCGATAATGCGCACCTCGCTTCTAAAAAGCGCGAAAACTTGGTCCCAGCAATCAGTAGCGAGAGCTAGCTTACCTGGACGATGGTCCGGGCCTTTCAGCTCAGCTCGGGAGTATACTGCGAGATCAAATCGGTGTCCTGTCTGAGACATGTCCTCTATGAGTGCACACTCTCTGACCAACGGAGGCGCTTACCAGTCCAAGCCGGAATGCGCATCTTCTCACTCGTATCGTAATTGTCGGTACCTAGGTCG